>JAQQZZ010077371.1:0-12541 GCA_030265115.1 Mopalia vespertina
AGTAAAGAAGGGTACAGATTTTAGTCCCCTTGGATGTGGTATTTTCTGATTTGAGAAGTAAAGAAGGGTACAGATTTTAGTCCCCCTTGGATGTGGTATTTTCTGATTTGAGAAGTAAAGAAGGGTACAGATTTTAGTCCCCTTGGATGTGGTATTTTATGATTTGAGGAGTAAAGAATTGTACAGATTTTAGTCCCCTTGGATGTGGTATTTTATGATTTGAGGAGTAAAGAAGGGTACAGATTTTAGTCCCCTTTGATGTGGTATTTTATGATTTGAGGAGTAAAGAATTGTACAGATTTTAGTCCCCATGGATGTGGTATTTTATGATTTGAGGAGTAAAGAAGGTACAGATTTTAGTCCCCTTGGATGTGGTATTTTATGATTTGAGGAGTAAAGAAGGTACAGATTTGAGTCCTCTTGGATGTGGTATTTTATGATTTGAGAAGTAAAGAAGGGTACAGATTTTAGTCCCCTTGCATGTGGTATTTTCTGATTTAAGAAGTAAAGAAGGGTACAGATTTTAGTCCCCTTGGATGTGGTATTTTCTGATTTAAGAAGTAAAGAAGGGTACAGATTTTAGTCCCCTTGGATGTGGTATTTTCTGATTTGAGAAGTAAAGAAGGGTACAGATTTGAGTCCTCTTGGATGTGGTATTTTATTATTTGCAAAGTTCACAGTGATATGGATTTTCAGTTCAGTTGTATGTGGTATTTTATGATTTGGCGGTAGACAATAGTATAGATTTTCAGTCGCCTTGAATGTGTTATTTTATGAGTGGAACGGTAGAGAATAAAGTAAATTATCAAACTGATTTTTAGTCTTAATGGAGTTAGGTGCACGATTAACGTCACGTGATGTTTTACCTAGAATAAATGATAATAAAGCCAATAGTGCACCTGAACACTAATTCAATATAACTGTTCTGTAAAAATAGACAGTGTAGCTTAACACAACAATAAACTGTAAAATAGAAATAGTGCTGATAAAGGTATTTTAAGAAGCACCGGTTTTCTATGGATAAACAGCATTTCGCTGACTTAACAATATGCTTCTTTTTCTTTGTTTTATTCACCGAGGGCGTCAGTGTAATGTGAATCTTTGTCGTTAAATGTAATATAATTAGCGAGTATCAATTCAATTGGCTTTAGGGCAGTTTAATTCACACATGCCTAGAATTCTAGTTAGACAGGAGGAAAAGAAGTGTTCGCTTACTTTTATGTCAGGCAGCAGTCTTAAATGCCAGCTCTTTTACAGCATACGGCAATCTTTCTTCATAAGACCCTTATACATTTTGACATTAATAAACCCGTCTAGAAGAAAAAGAAACATGCTCGTTTATATGAAGTCCCACGGAAATATTGTTAGCTCGTTACTGGTCTTTAATTTACTTTCAAGCATTTTCCCCACTAACCGCAATAAAATACTACAGCAGAAATATACCGTAAAAACATAATTTGGCAAGCTGTATTATGTAATTAGGTTTGGTTCCAAGCGCAATTTACAGTTAAATGCTGTTTATCCGCTGAACGTCCATAGCCCTACCTTATCAACAAAAAGCAAGTCATTTTTCTTTAAAATCAGGACAAACTCCGAAAAAGACTGAAAATCGTATAAAGCATAACCTTATTACTCAAATAGTTTATGTTTCAGATAAAATTCTAAACAAATTAAGAGTTTTCTAAATATTGCGTGAATTTGCATCAGTGTGTGAAATAAGACACAAGAAACTATAATGAATTTAAATATATTGTTGAAATTGAAAAGGATATTTGTTAAAGTTTTGAACTAAACTTTTGGTAGGCGAAGCTCAGGCTAAAGTCAGCAAAAGAGGTTATTTCTATAAAATAAAAAAAATAAAAACTTGAAACTGTTGTATTCGTGTGTTTGGCACTTGAACTGAATCCCTGGTTTGTCTGATTAAAGTGTAAAGGCCGCGTGACAGTTGTTCGTGTATCATGTAACAGTCCTTTAAAAACCTCCGATCTCTTGGTTCGGGTCTAAAGCACGACTTATTCAATACAAACGCCAAAGATTTACCAAATAACGCTATGGTAACCGACAAAGGCATGTTTTAGAGATATTTAATAAGAGCGCCCGACGTCAATGTGCTACGGGTACATGGTACCATTTGCTCGTCCCTCTTTTATGGACACAGAAATTTAACACATAACTTTGTCAATATTAATAATAAAAACCCATAAAGAAATTATTGAAATAGCTGAGACTGGTCTAAGACCTCTCCCTGTCCGCTAATATAAAATGGCGACGGTAAAATTTGAACGTCGGCTTAACGACTAAGTTTATTCCAAAGACACGGCCACTACTCCCCACTAGAGTTTAATTATTAATATGTACACAGAATTTTTGTAAAGGAAGGGAAATCTCATGTTTCGCTGTATAACGAGTACACCTATTTCAGTAGCGATTGGCGATCAGCGGTTTCAATGTAGGCTATGCGCTTTACTGGTCACTCTTGTGAATAAAGCCGGTCGAGTCAGTGACTACAACCCCTGACTGATCTCTAGTACAACGCGTGTGTGTCTCTCTCTTTCCTTAAAGGGGCCGCATGAAAATCACTGTTTGTTTATTCGGTGTCGCTGTTTGCTTAACCCTGCTATAAACAACACCGAGTTACGGCTCGGAAGAAATCACGTATTCAATCTCTTGTCTTTGGGCATTTAACCTTAGATTTGTAGAGAGAGTGAGCCGAAATCTTTCATTCGCCATCAGTTGTTGTTTAAGTGAATGATTTAACAGTTTTGTAACACGGTCTTAAATAATGGGGAATCTGTTAAACACGCCAAGCAGAGACGCTCTTAACAACCCAGCAATGGGTGCACGAAGCCAGATAACAGCCTGCTCGACTCTTGTATTCAATACAACATTTCTGGAATACGTACAGACAAAACAACGGGATTAGCAGTAAGATATAGATCAATCACCGAGCCGATTCACTAGACTGTAGACTGTGGTTTGACTGGCTATCTGGAGACCACACCATAAAAACTCAATTAGCTCAGAAAAATTTAGTGCAGTTTACTTCTCAATTTCGCAGATAACGATATATCACTGCAGTTGAGAGAGACAATATCTAAACTAACAAGAAGAAAAAATCAAACAGCTCGATCATAACAATTGCCCCTTTATAAAAACATCACGGATATCAGCGATTTCTTTTCACTCAAGTCTTGTATTTTTCACTGGGCCGCATAACAACAAGACCGAATAAAATAACATGATACAAGTTGGGTAATACTTTCCGAGTTAACTAAAAATAAAGATATTGGCCCTATACGTAGAATACAATTGCACAAACCAGTGGCATTGAACTTAATTATATAACATAACCCCAAAATCCCGATTTGAGAAATAAAATGTAAATTTAGTATCGAAAGTTACAGTCACCCACCAAATATGACTTTAGAAACTCAAACTTTAATTTTTTAACAGGAGCCATGATGTTTTTATGAAAAAGCAGACGGAGAAATGGGGTAGATACCTGAATCACAAACTTTGTTCAACCTACCTTGATTGTGACAATAATCCGAAAGTGCAGCGATAATACGAATCACATAGCAGCACATATACTGCTCACCTGTGCTAATCTTAATCCTTAGTTAATCCGTTAATCTACTTAATCGATCACAGGTGGGCTATATTCCTTGGAACACCTGGTACATTCAGATTGAGCAATTATTACTCGTTTTGTCCAATTCAAAATCACTTTAACAAATTATTGATATCCCAGGTAGAATCTACAACACTAAATTATAGTCCACAGATCAGCACCATTCTCAAACAGTATTTCCCAAGTTTGTTTGTCACATTTGTGTTGTATATTCGGAGTTTTAGGTTCACTGGTCTCGCTGTGTGACCACGTCTTTAGATTGACAGCGTCTTCCAAAATGTATACACTCTACAGGTTACACTTGATCACATAGCAGACCACAGCTCCTAGCTCAATGGCCCGCTGCCGTGTAGAGCGCCCTCTACCGACGTCCCACGAAAAAACGGCCCTCACCAATTCGTATTTCGCCTGAAGCTCTAGAGATATACACATGACAGTTGTAAATATTAATAAGGTATATTTGTCTTTATTAAAGAAGTTACACAATAACTCAACAGGTAATTCAAATAGTTGATAGGCCTAACCTACGCGAAAATAAGCGGGGCATACTTAGATATTCTCCTCTAAACTATCAACTTTCCGCCATTAACTGTTTGTATATAAATGCACGCATACAATGTGTCTAACATTATCAATTCAAACCATTTGAATATTAAATATGATGTAATATTGTGTGGTCTTATTATATAAAGCTACGCTATTCAATATATATGAAAACATTGTACCAATTTGTGATATTTACAAAGTGATACTAGTGACCTATGTTGCTCAGTGGACATAGTGCTGCAATGGCCCGGTCAACCTCAGGTCCCAGGTTTAAACCCAGGAGGATGCACCGACACATCCTCGACATTTATCAAAACAGAAAAATATACATTTGTTCATCAACTAAGTACATGCATATGTAAAATAGCATGGGAAAATGTCCTCGCGTGTTGATAACTTAACCCAATAATTTACAGTCTGTTCGTTGTGATAAGTGTTCTGAGGGGTGGTGGGGGTGGAAGTGGCATATATATATTTTGAATAAATGAAGAGAGAAAAATGTGATTGCCTCCACCGGGATTCGAACCCGGGACCTTTGGGTTACAGTGGTATATATATATATTACATTGAATAAATGAAGAAAGAAAAATGTGCTTGCCTCCACCTGGATTCGAACCCACTACCTTTGGATTACAGGTCCAAGAGCTATATATATGTACACTGTTGGAGGCAAGTAAAATTTTCTTTTTCTACAATATATATAGGTTCGAATCCCGGTGAAGGCAAGCGATTTTTCTCTCTTCATTTATTCAAAATATATGTGGACTCGAGTTGTATTTCTGCATACGGTAAATCTAAAAAAAATTAAAAAGCAATGAGTCGTCAATCAATTATTTTTTACAAACATTGTCCATTTCAATATTCGACAAGTTCGGAATCTTGTTTAGAAAGCGACAAAATGACAGCATATCTAATGACGTCATCATCAGCGCCGGAGTCACTCATGTTGAACACCCTATACAAATATTGTCTGTTTGAAAACAAAACATTATACAAATACTGATAACAGAGCAGTATACAAGTACTGTATTTTTAAAACAGAACATATACAAATATTGTATACATGAGAACAGAACATTGTACAAATATTGTATACATGAGAACAGAACATTATACAAACATTGTATACACGAGAACAGAACATTGTACAAATATTGTATATATGAGAACAGAACATTATACAAATATTGTATTCATGAGAACAGAACATTGTACAGATATTGTATACATGAGAACAGAACATTGTACAAATATTGTATACATGAGAACAGAACATTATACAAATATTGTATACATGAGAACAGAACATTATACAAATATTGCATTTTGAAAACAAATTACATGTATGAGAAAAGAAGATTTACCAATACTGCATGCTTGAGAACAGAACGTTATACAAGTATTGCATTTTGAAAACATTATTCAAATATTGAATGTTTGAGACAAAAACTATACAAATAATGCATGTTTGAAAACATTATACAAATTATTACATATTTAAGAACAGCCCATTATACAAATACTGCCTGCTTGAAAACATGATACAAATACTGGATGTTTGAGAACAGAACATTTAAAAAGCTGCATGTTTGATAACATCATACAAAATATTGCGTGTTTAAGAACAGAATATTATGCAAATACTGTATTTTTTAGATCAGACCATAATACAAATACTGTATGTTTGAAAACACAACATGTTACCTTTACTGCATATTTGAAAACGAAACATAATATAAATAATCTATTTTATAAATATTGCATGTTTGAAAACATTATAAAACTATTGCGTTTTTGAGAGCTGAACATTATGCTGTAGGTTTTAAAACAGAACATGATACAAACTATGCATGCTTGAAAACAAACTATTATACACGTATTATATGTTTATGAACAGAACTTTATACTGTATGTTTGAGAACAGACAATTATGCGAATACTGACAGTTTATTTACAGATCATTATTAAAAAAATACTGCATGCTTTAGAAAAGGGCATTATAGAAATACTGCATGTTTGAGACTGGAACATCTTATTTATCAGCTGGAGATATTGCATGTTTAAAAAGACCTGACCAATCATAATGATCCGTTGGTAACATTATTTCTGGACAAGATGTGGCTCAACTGTGTTAAGTACATCTTCCAGGAACCCATGTTTCTCCAACCGATTTGGTTTAGCCAAGTTAAGCACACCTCTCTAGAATCGAAGCATTCGTCACTGACTTGGTGCCGTAGTTCGATTTTCTTTCAGATACCCCCAAAAATCAATTTGAGACAAGTTATGCGAATTTATAACTGTTTTTGCCGATATTATGACTGAAATAACGTTCAACATTTCGTACATAGACAACAACAACAACAAAACAAGAGCCAGATGGAAATGGGGATTTTTGTTGTTGTTGCCATTTTGCTGTGTGAATAAAATTATAGCTCAAATAGATTGTCGGTCATGTGGTCCGGGATAATAATAACTGGCAATGCTGATTTAGGTTTTATTATTTTTGACTTAATTATGGATGGTTTGGTTCTGACAACACTATAGTAACTGATATTTGTTTTACCGTTTATCCCCACGAACAAACACATGCTACCTTACAAACAACGCATGTTCCCATAATTGCCTCGACAATATAAACATACATTTTGTAGCACTCGGATGGCCCTGTAGTTGAACTCCTCGCTCAGAGTTCATGTCCAGCCAGTTAACTGATGTATTGGGTACTATATACTTATCAACAATTGTCCCAATTACATCGAGTCAATGTCCATTAGTACCGTTTTCATTGTGTGAATAGTCCAGTGAAGGTCAAACGTCATATTACAGCCATAATATAGTGTATTAGAACCTTTATATTGAACCTATAACGTCAACCATTAACTCACGTGATATTGTGTAGGAGTATACGCTTTCTGGGCCAATATATGTATACTTCACATAAAGTTTGACCAATATTTATGCTCCTATATATCCAAATCATCTTCCATAGTTCATAATGAAGGACAATAATATTCCAAATTATATCCTCTTAAGATCCCGTGTCCACACATGTGGACAAACACTTTTTTTTTAACAAATTCCCAGTTATTCATTATGGAGTTTCAAATTGAAGATAAGATAAGACAAAGAAGCTACCATATTGAACGGCCTTAAAATCTAACAAACAACATTATCTTGGGTCTTAGAAGGATATAGTGTAATTAAAACAAAATAGTCAAAATAATGCGAGATAAAACTTATGTGAGCGTACCTGAATTGATTCCTTTCTTCTATATGCCCCCAATGTCGGTCCAAATTCACTTCTTTGTTAGTGTTTAATAAACGCATCGTCGTCTTTTCCTCCAGACTATGAAAGCCCAAAATGCGAAGATCCTGTCGAGCATATAGGCCAATAACAAAAACATATTTCATAATTGAACAAGAATGTACATAAACATGTAGTGTTTGTTCAGCGAGCTTTATGATCTGTTAACGCATACCCAGAGGGTGTAAAGATCTAACACAACATAAACCAAAACCCTTTTGACCAAAACATGTGAGTTAAACCTGTGTAATAAATGTCATAATAAATATGAACAAGCATTCGTCTTGGTGTAATTCAATTTTTTTTATATATCTCCACAATTTTATTGCCATCGATGGAGTGTGTCAAAGTTGGCCTGTAATTTAAACTATTCTGCTTTTAAATATCAGTAACATTTCTCAGGCTATACAATTTCTTATCCCAACTGTTTCAATCAGCGTATGCGGTGGAGTGAATTTAGCTATCATTTGATAACATAAATTCAAAATAAAATTTAAGTTAGAGATATATCTCTAATTCAACTGATTACCGTTAAAATGTTCCTGGGAAATCAACGGTAAGGTATTTGGTCATAATTGGTTACCTTGTTTGTGTTTAAGAATAATTTCGTTAGTGTTTTTGTTAAAAACATCCTCTACCTAATACTTGTTTTATTTTCTCTTGGATGCATCCAGAATTTCTAATTTCACTTGATGAAAACGGGGTAATTAAACATGTGTTGATTGATAGGCAGTCCAAAGCCAAACTTACCAACATCTTTCTGGATTGACTGAAGGTTCGAACGGCTATAACGCATCGATTCAAATAATATTGCGGTTGATTTATATATTTCCATGACGGTCAGTTTATAAAACTCCCTTTATTTTTTTATTATTTATTTATTTAATTGTCTTATTTACTCAGGGCCCTCATCAACGGTATACATTGTTTTCCGTGAGAACCCTGCAATTCTAAGCAGACAGTTTTAAGTCCTAGGCATATCTTATGTAGGCTTGTATATTTTTTCATTAAATCGGAGTCGTTCAAACCCTATAATAAATACACATACTACTATTGTTAATATTATATGACGTTTATTATACACAGTGCGTGTTAGTTAGTTTTTCTTGTTTTGTCTTATGTTTGCTATTAGTATTGTGGCAATAATTGTTTCAAAGTTTATAGTGGATGCTTTTATCGTAATCTGGAGAGTGTTATGTTTTTTTTGGTCGCCACACACAGCGTTGGGGTCCTAGTCACAACTGGATTACATCCACATATACCTCTGTGTGTGCGTGCGTGTCACGGTGACTGGAGAAGATACATGGAATCTCTGGGAGTATGACCCAAGCTGGGTCGTGTGGCTCCAAGTTTTGGTCCAAATCGTAAGGTAATTTATAATTCACCTGGCTGACATCTGGTAAATGACTTAAGTGCCATTACGAAGGGTTTCCCCCATTGAATCAGTCTTAAGGAAACCAGAAAGCTCGTATCTAGTAACCGGGAGGGGTGTTTACCATGCCTTAGCTATAAACTCTCAAATCTGCAACTGTTTTATAAATCAAGTGACTGTATGATTATGTATACTGTCGATCCATGGAACACGTGCATTGAATAGGTGGATAAACCATTAGGGAAGCAACGAAGTTATAAAGTACAGTCTAGTACACGCCCAGTCCAACACGCTAATCGAGTATTTATTAAAGCCTTATGTTTAGGATCCAAACGACAAATATAAAGAAAGACGGAAACACCAATGGCCAAAGAGCTGCTCTGAGCATCAGAAACATCGCATTAGACAGGCTTTATTATCAATGGGATATGTTCTTTGGTGTCCGTGGACTTTTTTTATTGTTAAAGGTACTTTTCGTATATATGTATTAAATAAATCATAATTTTATTTTCTAATTTGGGGCGATACAGCAAACGCCTCCTGCCGTGGTTTAGTGGTTAACGTGTCTTCCAACTAACCCTTCTTTGATTTACCGTCCACGGGTTCGAGTCCGTCTGTCGACCATCAGGTATATGAGTGAGTCAAACGGTGTGGCTCCAGCAATGGCGGGGTGATTGTTGCGAGGTTTCTTACGGGTTTTCCATCGTATGTAAGCACGGGGCAGTGTAAAAAAGACAATTCGTCGTCATAAAAGTGAAATGCCCTTGAGAAGGACGTTAAACCCTATTCAAACAAAGAAATTAATCCTGATGAAAATGCTCGAAATGTATCCTTAATTCGGTATATCGTATACATTCAGTGGAAAAAGAATCTAGCAAGCAATAATATGATGTTTAAGTTATTAGTTTTAAGACAATATGTCATCCACAATAAGTTAAAGACAAACCGATAGCTTCTTAAAGTGTTCACAGACTGTCAAACCAACTGCCCTATCAATCTCAACTGTCTTCGACTATGTGTCAAAGTCTGTTTGTAAGCAGAGTAAGCGAGTTTCTGTGTTCGTTTTCTTTTTGCGCCAATAAAACATCTTGCTCTGAAACAAAACAAACCCTTTAAGCAGTTCTATTTAATTTTTTCTTCCTTTTTTTTTCGCATAGCCATGCAAACATTTAACTACTATTACTTGACTTAAGTATGAATTTATTTTTATTTGCAAACGGTTCGGGGACAGAAGCTCATTCAACAAATTCCCCATCTTAAAGCATTGCAAGTCGTTGTGTGTATTCCGTGAAAAGCTATTTTAGCAGGAAGAAAAAATCCATGGCACCTCAGCGCAGATGTTTTATGATAATGATTTAAGTGCTGGCCCATTAAGACAGCTAGTATCGCCGTGAGAGTGAAGTCTAGGGTTTGGTGTGAGCCTTGGTCTCTTAATCTACAAAAACTCAATGGTGAAGCAAAAATAATTTTCCTTTTCTGCCAACAACCCCATGAAACTGCTGGTATTTGCCTCCGTCGTGCCAAATTTCAAACCTCCAGGTTTCTCGTACAGCAGTAGTAATATTTTCTTACAATATTCAGGCTTTTTCGAGCGCGGATGTGGCAGGATCTGACGCGGCAATGCTCACCCGCCATGACGTAAGCCAAAGTCTGGGTTTTCTCCAAGCCATTCACTAGGAAACTTACTCAAGTGTTGGCAATTAATTGTAATTGATTGTTCCTTTCCCGGTGAATGCAATTTGAGACCATGTTGCTAAATGTTTTATGTTTTAATTTCATAAGCGCCTAGACTCCCTGGTGTGATGTCAGAAAAGATTTGTGTCTGTTTCCGAGACGGCTTACTCCGAGAGCCTGGTCTGCTGATGTGGCGAAGACTAGCTCGAGGTACTGTCAGATAAGGGTTTTATCTCCGTGTAGAAATAACAGGCTCTTATCGCCTTGCAGACCTCGTGTTTCTAGTTTTGCAACAACTTGTTATGGAACATAGCTAAACCGTGTGGGTGTTTTACACGAAATTAACTAAATATGTTGTGATATAATAGCAATGAGAGATACATAAACAATCATCAAATTAACTGACAAGTTTACAATTTGTGGAAGTGTTCCTGTCAAAGAAAATCTCTTAAAACACCATCTGGAGTATAAAGGCCATAACATAACTTATCACAAATATGCTGCAAAAACATCTAAAAGAAAGTTCACCGGAAAGAGATTTTAAAAGATATGCAACTTGTGATACCACAAATGATACTAAAAGCCCATTTAACATTTTGGCAGGAAAACCCTCCGAAGGACAAAAATAGAAAGAACACAGCCTGCAAGTAATATCACACTTGTAATAGTTTCAAAGCGTCAAGACAAATTCATAAATCTCCCTTAAAACATCATACTGTATGGTTAAATACATCGGCCACTAGGCTACTGACATCCATGGTTTGAATGTGTGTTAGACTAAAGAGACTTAATTATCTCCCTTGAAAATTAATTATGATTTTGACTATGACGTAGGGACCTAATGCTCTCAATATAAAGTCTGGGTTAAATCAATCAGCTTTGAAATTTTTTTAAGAAATACTCCTCCACGAAAAGAGAACAATAACGCTTTCGAAAAAACAATTATCTGTTTGTGACGGATTTTTGCTATTTCTTGCTACACGTTTAGCATGTTACGAAATTATATATACATAGTGGCCGCGGTACATGTGTATAGAATTGGTCAAACTTGGCGAATCCCATCGATGTGATGAAACGAGTATTTAAATCGATTTACTCCTATCCGTATACATTTATGTTGAACAAATTTCAGGCATCCATATGATCGACTACCAAAGTTTAACATTAGCATAAGTTTGCCCTCCTTTAAGTTGTTTATAAATACACTATTCTCAGAGTTTTTGAAGCTTAATTGTGATGGTAGTAGAGGTCATGTGACGATATGATGGCGTTGTTTCGAGACCTGTGTGCTCTATGGGATGAGTGCATACCACTCGACACTTGAATTCAAGGTGTGAGTTGAATCCTCAGATCAGCCACCTAGCGGACAAAAGTGGACACAGAGGGAAGACGTGCTAACAGAGACACTTCCTTCATCCTAATTAAGACCCAAGATTCTAGGCTATTCAACTGATTGGGCTGGTCATAGTGAACAGCAAATAGAAGCTCTTCTATGTTAATCCTAATGTGTCAAGTTCTGTAGTCAACGACCTGGAGGACCTATCAAGTATTAGTCTGCCAATATTTGCTCTGAAGGCTACTGTTTTCTCGCAGAATCAGGAAAATCGTTGTAAGAACTCGAACACATAAACCCGAGATGACACATTCGCTTTTACTAGCAGTAGTATTGCCGGCATGTACATGTTTATCATAGCTTTTCCTTGACGGTAGCCATTTGACCAATTACGATTTTAACGCTGACAAAGCATTGGGAAATCGGAATGTCCGCTCAACCATGGTGGTTTCTGCGATTAGCATTAAAACATCAGCACAATGATTTCGTCTCCATTAAAGTGAAAATATTCATGACTTTTCCGGTGAAGGTGACAAAAAGCCATCTCAGATCTTTCACGTAATGGCTAACAAACTGCTGATTTCCCCAAAGTACTATCATATAAAGTATGGCAGAAAATTTCCTCCAAGGTGCGTGTTTGTGGGTGGGGGGTGGGGGGGGGGGCATATACACGTCTTGTCT
>JAQQZZ010077371.1:19789-37682 GCA_030265115.1 Mopalia vespertina
TAACAGTCTGTCATACCATGTAGCCTTATCTCTAACAGTCTGCCATACCATGTAGCCTTATCTCTAACAGTCTGTCAAACCATGTAGCCTTATCTCTAACAATCTGTCATACCATGTAGCCTTATCTCTAACAGTCTGTCATACCATGTAGCCTTATCTCTAACAGTCTGCCATACCATGTAGCCTTATCTCTAACAATCTGTCATACCATGTAGCCTTATCTCTAACAGTCTGCCATACCATGTAGCCTTATTTAGAAATACAGAATTTTAGTCTACAAAAATGTTTAATTTCCCCTTTTTGCATTTACCGTCTATTACGTGCTCAATTAAGTACTGTCAAATAATGTTTAATGTACTAAACTTTCTGAGACATTTTATATGTGAAACTCGACCTTAAATCATCCAGAAACCATTTGCCTCGATTTCGTCGTTAATGTGGCCTTTTGTTGTTGTTTGTGTGTTTTTACACACAAACAGGCACGTTTACCTCATAAAATGATATATAATTCGAAGGCGATATTAAACCTGTATAAAGCAGTTAATTCCATTAAATTCAAGTTTTGAGCTCCCCATCAAAATCGGATACGGTAAGATTATACGCTTTAGGTCGTGTAAACGCTGTAGCTACATTGAATTTGATCATCAATGCATTGTGTTTGTAACAAAATGTCCTTTATAAGTATAACACGCAGCTATGTAACTATTCTGTACTCTCTAGTATACAAGCTAGTTAGGCCAGGTGTGTTGCGGGTAACCTATTCATTTTACACATGGCCAATCTGGAGAGGGGAAGATAACTCAGTTGAGTGGATTTGCCAATATCAAAGATAAGTTTGGTTGAATTCTCAATATTATTCTGAGATCACTTTACGTCTAACTGATGTCCAGATAAACGAATCACACTTGGGCCATAAACAAAATCCCTTTCTGTGGTCAGTATATACTGTATACATGGATAAAGAACATATGGTATTGTTTATTCATGGAAATGTGATTCATACTATTATATATAGTTTTCTGTGACTATATATAATATTAATACAGACCAACATATTGATGAAAACCATATTAACTATAGGATAAAATAGAAAGTCTCAAAACAAACTAAAAAACAAGAAGAATGAAACAAAACCAGTTATGCCGTCGCCGATGTATTGGGGGAGAGCATAGCTGACATAATTGCCCCCGCCCTTCACACGACGGCTCCGGCGGCACAATTTGTGGATTCCATATGCTGACAACCAGTCACAAGTCATGTGAGTGACAATCAACGGCAAAGCTAAGGCTTCAATAAAAATGCTTTAAAAATACCGGATCTTTAACATACTCAAAATGTGCCTATTTTCATTTTAAAAAACTGTATTTTTTCAATTCCTTCAATCTAAATATATATATTGCCTGTTAGTTTCGGCAATATCTTTTTTTGTATTTCTTTGTTTGTAATAGGCGCTTAACTGGTACAGGTAATTTTTTTTTGTTTCTTTATTTCTTTATTTGTTTAAGTGATAACTGTTACTTACAAAAGTGTTATACTAAGCACATACTTCCGCATGGCTTAAACTGTGTAACGTGTAATAGCCCTAAACTGAAAAAAATAATATAAATTATAAGGTGGCGTTCCTTAATAAGGTTACCGATAAAGGTTAGCATAGTCTCGGTTATATAAAGAGTTGGACGTAATGTTGAGAAATACAAGTGACAGTTTTTCGCCTCAGGTAATTAAAACAACACACATAAAAACGTTTTCTGACATATTTAGAATTATGATTAATATTTATAATAAATATGAGTTTAAAGGCGAAGTAAATACTTAAGTTTATCTGATTTTGTTTGTTTGTTTGCTTGACGGAGTCTTTTTTTGACAGTCTGCGTCGCCAAATTCGTGCTTGTGAAAAGTGAAGATCTTGTCTCACACCCATCAAGCCAAGTACATGAAGGTATAACTTTTTAAAAACTTTTAAATCAGCGTTCAACTGATATATCTCAAACACGAATGTTTTCAAGCTAAGCCAAAGTATTATTCCAAACATCATTTACAGGAAAACAAATTTAAATTAGAATTTTATAATCGCATTGATTTGGTTCTGGCATGGTCGTAATGAAAACGGTGATCTGTGACGTCAGGCGCTGATGTCACTGCCTCAATCATCCAATGAAAGCACACTACATAATATATGACCGCAAATCATCAAACTTTCTTATCGCAATGATCGGGTTCTGTCATAATCGTAAATTAAACCGTTTCCCGGAACGTCAGACGCTATAAAGTGTTGTAAAAGCCACTCTCTCAACCATACAATGAAAGCACACTATATTATGAATGACCCAACATCATAAATAAAAAAGTAAGTTTTGATTATCAGCTATGGGGTTCATCTTTGTACACCTACACTCTTAGAAAAATATGGCTCTAATGGAACCCTTTATGGTTCTGTATGGAACCATCATAGCAACTGTTCGAAGTATTTCTCTCTTTCTTCTTATATAAAGAACCGTTTTTGTCGTAATGGTTTCATATAGAACCGTCCTCTTTTCTAAAGAGCCCTCAAAGAACCATTCTTTCTAAGAGTGTATCCATCGATAGACTCCGTTGGCTGCTACATCTCCTACAAGACAATACCGGCAGTTATGCCCATCTAATTTTAACCACATAAAGGGAAGAACGTATATTGGATCTAAATCGAGACATTTAACCGATAAATCGAGTGAGAACAAAACAGGAAGCGAAAATGTAATAAACTTATCTGAGTCTTTATAGAACGATGTACGCGAAGTTGGTTTATTAATGTGCTGAGATTTTTCATCGGAAAAGTCTGGCAAGTTTGATAATGACTGAATACAGCAATTCAGGTCTTGCAGTGGTTGACACGTTGTCGTGAGGCGGTGACGTCTTCTTTCTTATGTTTTTTGTTTGTTTGTTTTTTTGTTGTTTTTTTTAAATTGTTTTTTGCTCTTATTTAATTAGTTAAAGAGTATGTGGGTTACACTACCAAGTTAAAGCCCTAATAACACAAATTAGGTGAGTTGCCAACAAGCTTGTTTTGGTCTGTAAATGGCAATTTTACTTTAGCCATTAACTACCAATTTAGCCTAAGAACGTCCGTTGGTTTGGGTTTTATTCTGAGCGTTCCCATTTGTTTATTTTTCTTCTTTGTAAGGAATTCATTTGGTGAACAAATGGACAGAACAAAAGACGTATGCGAAAGACAGTATGAATTTAAAGGAAATTCCAGACTTGATACAGTGTAGGAGTAAAGCAGATGGTGGCGGCATGTCCGGAGCACAAACTCTCCACAATCTACATCAGAAACCCTCATATAGCATCAGGAAATACGTCAACAGCATTTTATAAGATCTTGTGAAGGGTGTCTTTCTTGAATGTCAAAATTTACCATTACCGACTTGTTTTCCTAACAATGGTTGTCAATGAAACTGTTTTCCCATGAGCTTTCAACTTAACCAAACCTGTTGGACATCTTTATTGTACTTGTGTTATTAGTTTTCATTTGATGTTTCAAGGTCTTTTAACATCTATCTGCTCTGTGATGTGGGCCACGTATGGTTTAGTTTACCTTCATGTTAAGCTCGCGGTTGTGGCTCAGTGGTTAGCGTGTCTGTTTACTAGTCTTACGCCGGTGTACCGTCCACGGGTTCGAGTCCGCCTGTCGTCCATCAGATATATGAGTGGGTCACGTGATGCGGCTCCAGCAATCGCAGGGGAGTGAACACTCCGTCCCCATATAAGAGAAACACATTTGAGAACGACGTTAAACCCCAATCAAACAAACCTTTATGTTAAAATGCAATGCAGTTTTTTGAGTTCATTTCAATAAACAACACTGTGTAAAAAGGCAACAGAGAATAACTTGTGGTTCGAATGGTTAAGCTATATTATGAGAGGCACAGTTAACGTTTCAAAATACACAGTTCCCTGCTGAACAAGAGTCAAATATTAACGGTTTGTTTGTTTGATTGGGGTTAATGTTGTGCCTAAGGTTATTTCATTCCTGTGACGGCGTCCCAGCTCAACGGGTGAAGGAATCCCACGACACAACTGGCAAAACCAGAGACAAGATAAGGCAAACAACACAAGCATGACAACGGATCGGATCCTTGTTATCTCCTTGAGCAGCAGCCATCAGAAAATAATATTCAACGAGTCGTTAATACAGCAAAACGTAGACATGTATCTGAGGATAATTGTATCAGATTAGTTTCAGTACCCACGTCAATAAACTATTAATATTGCATGCAAATGTGCTGTGAACGTAACCAGTCACACGCCCGAGCCATGATCCGGTAACTCACGAAATGTCACCACCACCCACCTGCTACATTCTGAGTAGACCATTGCTCAATGGAAACCTTAGCTATTTATTTAAGAAAGAATTTCCAGGGGCTTCGGGTGCGTGGTATTGACGGGGTTCCACAGCACACAATTAGTCCAAGACTTTATATAAGTGGTATTTCATTCGATGAACTTTAACATATGTTTTCTCTTCACAAGTGTACATGTATTACACATATGGACCCCTCCCACTCCCCCTCCCCCCGCTCCCGCCCCTCTCCTCTATAAGCGGATTAATTAGTGTCACAAACTATAGGCTTCTATATATTAGATCTGTACAAAACTGTATAATTACGATATCAAACAGTCTAGCAGGTTTGTACTGAATGTTACCATATTATGGAAGTTGTTATTTGGTTGCGCATTATGAAGGTTAAATGAGTACAACTCCAATGAGGTTTATTTGTGCTCAAATAAAATGACAACAAGGAGTGACTTTTATATTTATTTTATACATTTGCTCAAGCATCCTTAAATGACATGAAAATTCAAAACAGTTCTATTTTGATAGCACACGTTATACAATTGACTATTATATGCTAGACGATGCCATCTCAAGGCTATATATATATAAAGGGCTATGTTTATAACAGTTGTTGACACGTTATATAATACCCATAGAATAATGATGTGAAGCACGTAACAGACGAATGTCTAACCCAATGGCACAAGTTGTGAATAAAGAGTGAACTGGCATGCTATCACAACACTGTGATCATGCAATAACATTTCTGATATAATACGTGCTGATATGTTTCAGATATGAAAACACATTCACGAATATGCAGTTTAAAAGTCACAGTGTATGTCAGCATATGCACCCATAATATATTCACACATCTTTGATAATATGCATGATATTATAATTTAATTACATACATTTTTACAAGGTTTGTTATTTAAACTCATTTAAATTCATGTTTTATTCACATATATATGTCAGGAAGATCCCGGCACCAGGATGACCAGACCTACAGTCGACTCGTGTTTGGACGAGTTTTATTTCAAAATGCCGCATATTTCTAATATTTATTCAGGACATGCCTATGACGATCCGTCAAGAAAAGATGTTTTATGTTAGTAAATCTTGGTGATTTAACACCCATACGAAATCTACCAGTAGTAATGCGTAATATAATATTGCAATTCAATGTTAAGGAAATAGTTTAAAATGAAAGGCACATGGGTAAAACACAGTTGCGGATTTAGGGAAGTGGGAGGGAACAGGCCATGCATGGCTTTGGGTCCTGCACTTGCAAGATTAACGTATTAAATTTCCATAAGTCTTCTCAAATTTCCCTTAACTATCATATCATTTGCCATGATTTGATTTTAATTATAAGCTTCGTCTAGACCTTACCAAACTTTTGAATTTAATTAGTATATTCCTGGATAAAGCTGCAATTTCGGCGCCTGCATAGGCCTATCTGAGTAGCGTTCCAAAAGTGTCCAGCATGGTTTAAATATTGCTCAGTTGATATTCGGAAATTATCTTTCGTCTGTTGGGCAATAATCGTATATATTGCCATCCCATTGATATTATACAAAAATACCACACATCGATTGATGAATATGATCAATTTGTAGTATATATATACATAATATCCGATTTATTGTGTTTTTCTTATATATTAGACTTCGTACTGTGTTTTATATGTTTATGTGTAGTGATTTTGTACTGATCACTAAAGCAATAGTGTTTTACACCCACTCTTAGACTGATGTCAATAGATCTATTGGTTTAGGCTCATCCGTTTGATATTTAATTGAATCTGGACTGAATTTTGAGGTGTATAAAAGATATTATTGGATCTTTATTAAATATATATTTTTTTATCCTAAAAATCCAAGCTTTCCAAAAATATATAAATTGTATACTTATTGCTTTCTAAAAATATAAACATTATTCATACGTTATGTTTCGATAATAAGCTAAAAAAGGATACCTTTCGAGCAAGCGGCCCAGTATGATCTTAAGAAGAAGCATAAAGATTCAAATTCGAATGAAACCACTCAAAGACAAAAAATGTAGGCCCAACATGGTCGTCCTGACTTCTTAATTGAATCATTACCATAATGCTTTTGCCACAAATTCCGATTTCTACGATTTCTACGGAGTATTATTCGTCAATTTAAAGGTGGCCGCCAAATTGGCAAAAGAGACTTTTGTGTAATAAACTTTTACAAGACAGAGAAAGTCTGGCCAAAGTTGAGTCCAAACTCAGTTGGGCATGCCCATTTGCCTAATGAATAGTTAACTGAAAGAAACCAGTATTTTTATAGCGCCATTTTTCGTCATTCATCTCTCATGGGTAACGGCGAAATCATCTTGTTTGATCGCGTAAACTTCGGCGATAGTTAACGGTGACCCGAGAACATCCATAGGGTAGGGCTTAATTAGATGCCAATATTTTGCAAGTATAAGAGTGGAACTTCTCAAACGAAATTCTGAAGCCTTCTTAATGCTTATCTGTCCAAGAGTTATGAGCCTCTGCCTTTAAATCTAATGAAAATAATATTAAAATGTAATACTAGTATTTTACTTACTTAGACCACAAAAATTGCGAGTAGAGTTAACGAAAAAGTTCTTACTTTTGCTTCTTGGTTAAAACAAGTATAACTAAGATATATCTTATTTTTTGGTGAACGTGTCTCTTTACAGAGATACCAGTCCTCGTGCATTTGTTCCAAAATCAGCCCTCAGTTCTCCGATAAGTCCTAGGGTGTTCGAATTGCGGTACTCAGTTGTTCTTCAGTGCCTCGGTTGTTCGAATAGGAATCCTCAGGTGCTCCACAAAGCCTCTGTTATTGGAATTGCAGTCCTCGGTTTTTCCACAAGTCTTCGTTGTTTGAATTACAGGCTTCGGTTGTTCGATAAGTCTTCGGATGTTTGAATGACAGTCCTCGGTTGTTCGAATTGCAGTCCGCGGCTGTTACACAAGTACTCGGTTGTTCGAATTGCAGTCCCCGGCTGTTAGACAAGTCCTCGGTTGTTCGAATTGAGTCCTCGGTTGTTCGACTCGTAATACACGGCTGTTATAACCACTTGTTGTCATAATGTAGACCACACATGAAGGCTATCTGTGATTGTATGCTAAGATTAACAGATGTATTTTTCTTTCCAATCCACTGTGGTGCATTATGAGAGTGTTCCGTTGTGTGACAGATACTCGCTAAGTATCCTGCTTTTAAATTTAATCGACAGAATATGTAATGTGGGTGGTATAAATGGGCAACAAATGCGCCCAAGGTTTTTTACAGAGATAACTTATTGTCCATGTTTCCATGTTAGGGGCAACACGAAGCCGATCTGTTCAGGTGTCATTGAATTGGGTCTTGTGGCTATACCCCGTCTTGTCTTTGTTTGCTGCCAGTGGTGTCGGGCGGTCGGTTTCCTCCACATGTTGGGCTGGCACGCCTTCATATGAGTCAAATAACCTTAAGAACGTCGTTAAACAACAACCAAACAAACAATTTTTTATGTCAATATATATATTTCGAAACGTTTTTGTCTTTTGCACGTTTCCAAACGCTTAATGCGGATACTTTTAAAATTTGTTCGATCTTCAATATTTTTCAGATTGACCACAAATCTATAAAATATCAACAGCAGTCAAACAAACAATGTTTCAAATTGTTTTTTTTTCTTCAAAATATGTTACTCATTGAAGTGTTTGATTATGTTTGCCATGGTTGTACGACTTTGGCCCAGACTTTGTCGTCAACTGATGTGACCAAGAATTTGGCGACAATTTCAACAAACCACTTCAAATTTCGTGGTTAGCTTAGTGTGATTTCTTGTACTGTTGGGGTACAACGCCAACATACACGGGAAATTACGTTGACTACACAACATTGAATATCAATCAATCAATCGATTACATTTCTGTTTAATTCATACTACTTTTGCTTATACCGGAAGCTGGAGGAAGCTTCCTGTTTCCCCAATAGGCAACACGAAGTAGAACTGTTGAGACGACTTTGACCCTTTGTTTTGTGATTGATTTGTCGCATGAGCCTTTGTTTATAGAATCCTTGACGGCGACAGATGAGTGAACCAAACAAACAAATAATATACCGGAAGTTGAAAATATCTCAACATAAAGGTTCTGTATATCATATTCTTCAAAGTTGTTAAGTATATCATTATCTTCTTTGCAGTTTAAGTCCCAATGGTAGAATACATTGTTCTTTCAAGCTGTGTAAAGTAAACACTTTGGGTTTTAAGCGGGTATAAATAGCATTAATTGTTCATTCTGTCTACCCTTTGCTCCATTTCGGGGTCATTTAATATATAAAAAATATAGAAAACCACTGTTGACAGGATTTGAGTAAATTGACTTGTTATGTAAACAGTTTTAGAACTAAATAGTAAACAGATGTTTTCAGAGAGTTGAGTTTTTGTACAATGTGTCAACAACAGGAAACAATGAGACGATTTCGTGAGAAAGTTCATAAGAATTGCGTAAGTGAATCATTTCATATGTCAGCTATATTGGAGTTAATGTTTTCTATCCTCTGATCTCGTTCTGGAAGTATATAGCAGCTTTTAGCGTAGGGTACTGTATTAATATGCTGTATGAATCAAAGCATTTCTCGGAGTTTTCCCTCCGCATTTAACAGGGAGAAAACCGATGGGGTCCAGATGGCGTCTCCAGGGATCTGAACCCTTTGTCTGAGACTTCAACCGTCTGTGTCCAAGTTTGCCAACAGAAAAGTCGCACGATATTCCGCTCGTCGCTTAACCATCGCCTGTCGTGTCCCGTGATTCGTTTATTAGCAATTTATTTTCACCAAGTATGACTGATAAATAATATTAAAATGAGCAGCGACATCCTAGAACTTAAGCTATATCCTATGCACCAACTCTTTACAAAATTTCTATTTTTTTTTGTCAATGTTTTTATTATATATAAGGCTAGTAATGGAAATTCCCTGTGCAGTTAACGTTTATAGATTCTGTATCTATTCTTCAGGTACCCTGAATATCCTATACCTGAATACCTAAGAGCCTTTCAAATTAAAGTCCTGCATTTCGGTGGGTACTGTATTGAGCATCCGCTGTTTTGGGGTATCTTAATTCGTGTTTTTAAACATTTATCAAACGTAGGAGATGGTGTATGTCAAGAAAATGATTTCTGCTGTATATCACTTCTTTATCAGTCTTGTACGGAAGTAAATTTACACATCCGGTACATGTTAATTGGTATAAGTAAAACACAAAATTACGTAATTAATAGCTACTTAATCTTTTAATTAAATTATATTACATAACAAAGAATTAGCCAGATAAATTGCTTAAAACGGGTAATTTGTAATGAATTGATACACTAATTTTTCCATCATGCCCAATGTAACTTTTTCACCATAGATATAGTAAATACTAGTTATTCCTGTAATTAGCTTACACATCTATAACGTATCCACAACATCATGTTGCATGGCTGCCAGCAAACATGGTAAACAAGTGACCATGCCACAGTTAAAACAAAATTAATAACACTCACTTTCGCCTATTAAAACCATTTTCTTTATAAACTCGTCATTAGGTTGAACGATTACTCCCATGGTAAATGTAAACCATATGTATCAATGTTATCGGAGCTCTTCATGTTGTTACGGTAGAAACCAAACAGAAAGAAAACAATCAGAGATTTTATTTATTTACAATACTTATTGAAAAATAACAACAACAATAGCAGTGTTATACAGTATAGTATAAAATGTGTTATACAGTATAGTATACAATGGCAGAAACACTTTAAGAAATACAATTGAAGGTAAGAGACAATGAAAATATAAGGCGTATATAAAGTAACTTACATATAGCATACAATAGATCAGCGTATAAACCTGCCTTATAGTTGAGTCCAAGTGAGCTGACTTTCATAAACCGGTATGTAATGACAATCTGCAACTTCTCTATAGTCTACAGCAATAAATCCTTAGATCCACAATTCCGAGGCATAAAACACGGATTATATGCATAGCAGGATGCATCAAAGTGAGGGATGCATAATATGCAGATCCGGTACAAATCTCCGTAAAGAGATATCCAAATAAGTAATATTGATTGCCGACACCATTGAAAAATCAACCTAAGTCTACGGGTGCTAAATCAATAGTCCTAATTTACATGGCATAAATGGTGGACCTGATATACGACTCTGGGACGACTTTCACAAAATGTGGCACACCCTTAGAAATAATGGTTCTTTGGGGTTTGTTTTAGAAAAAGGATGTTCTTTGAAATTGTTCTTTGATATAAGAATAAAGGGAGAAATACTTGGAACAGTTGCCGTGAGGGTTCCATACAGAACCATAAAGGGTTCCACCAGATCCATGACTGAAGAACCTTGAAGGGTTCCCTTACAGCCATATGTTTCTAAGAGTGTACGACAAAAAACATATCGTACGTGGATGCCTATAAAGGAATATTTCCCAGTATCTTTGGTATGGAACGATTAAAGCCACTTTCTCATTAACACCTGATTGTACGTAAAACAACCGCTTGACTTCGATAATGTTAAACACACTGCTGTAGAGCTTAGTTCATTGAGTGTGAATCCAAAATCGGAATAAATATCTGAAGAGCTTTAGCGAACATGTGTTAACATGGATGTACTTCATTACGAATGGTTTGAAGTATGTCTTCTCAGTATAAAATGTAAACGTCCTTTGATCTCTATTAAGTCCGTTAACTACAGATCAAACGTTTAGCGTAATTTAAAGAGGATCAGGCGGCAAAAATATCTAACACCAAGTCAGATGCATATGTTGATAGAATCCGATTAACGTTGACGCATATGTTGTTTGCAACTTCCGGTGCAGTTGGAGAGATGTTTGTGCCTTCCATGTTACCAAACGGTTAAGGCAGATATTTTTAAATTGTGTCGAAACTTCTATATATTTTCAGACCTGACCCCAAAACCAGAAAATATCACATATGTCCAAGGTCTAAATAACCACACAGTTAGTTTTATTGGTCAGCAGTTATGATCATTAAATCCACCAATTACATTAATATGTCCCTGAAAATCAATAATTTTGACAATGGAAACGGGAAACACAAGATATCGAAGATCAGGTATATTGTTGAGATAATACAATTTTTCATATCCATATCAACCTCAAGTATATCCAAAATAAACTTGTTTTATATTTAAACCATGCTTACTGAAATATCGGTTCCTACCAACTCGTGTGGTTTTGCTGACAGCAGCGCCTAAAGACTCAGTAGGAATTGAAACTCTCCCTTCATCAATTCCAGAGTGAACCTAATGACCCGAACTCTTTGGTCCAGTGGAATGGTTCTCATTTAAACTCATTACACAGTTAAGCTTTTAAAGAATCCCATCATGGGGCACTTCTTTGAATTCGGTCCATGAACGTTACATCGGACCTTTACCACATACATACTCATATTTCTAATTCTCCGTAACTATTTGGAGAATATATATATATAAATATAAATAACTGTACCTCAAGTCGACAATGTTATTATTTTGCTTCTGGAATTTGTTGGCCTTCTATTCAGTGTACAAATAATTCAATAATGTTGTCATGTAATATGCACAGCGGCAAGAAAAAATCTAGCCTTACCGTAGTTGTATATGTAACCCACACAATAAAATGAGACATCAAAACGCAATGTAGGTGCGACAGAACAATGGTAGATTAGATTTCTTCAACATGAGATTCAGAACGATTGGAATCTTAGTTCACGCCTTGGTTGCCATCTAGTTCTTCCTATAGACCACCTGTTTTAACACTCTTATTGTTCTATCCGTCCTTAGTTCTGATGGTAAGCTGTGGTAGGTGAGAAGAGAGTATACATCCACGGAGACCTTCTGCATTTACGAAGCCATTCATCAGCAGTGAATCGTTTGAAGGCAGATGGTAAATATGATGTTATAGGATGATGAACTTCTCAGCTGACTGACGAACTCCCGTCATAAATCAGAGAAATTCTGCCAACACCGAACACCAAAGGTCGAGAAAAACAGCTTCATCGAGAGCTTGATTTCGCAGACTGAAAGGAGGGGAAAAATTCTAAATATATTATTTATGTAGAAACAACTTTGGAACAATATACTATATATGCGAATTTTCTCCATTTTGTCTTAATTAAAATCTAAATGATGTTATTACGTGTTTGTTGACTATTCAGATTAGTTATGTAATTAGCTTTTTAATACAGCTTTTGAATTTTAAAAGATTCCAAAAATATTCTTCCCATCGCACGGGCGTACCAAGAGGGAAACATGAAGCTGAAACGCGATAGACAAGGGTTCGTTTTCTCAAATATATAGATTCTCGAAAAATGTTCGCAATTTTAATCTAAAACATGTGCTTATTATATGACTAATCATATACGTTCAGTCTAGAGACTGATGATGAGACTGAGGAGTAGTTTGACTATTAGATGTATAATAGATAAATGTGGTCTTAGGCAATCGGTTGATACGGTGTGGATATATGACTACTTTAACCGAGTGGACAGTTATTGGCCCACATGTTACATTGTCAAGGGGTTGTGGGAGATACGTCAAAACCAGCGCGGCCTTTACCAAGCATCACTCGTCCGATTTGAAGAGTGGAGATGTCAGGGTTAATTTGAGGGCTGTTAAGTTTGAAGTGTATGGAAAGCTAATTACTGAAGTGAATTATGACCCACGAGGATTGATGGCAAAGTAACGGTGTGTGTTGAAGAAGAAACCCGGGGAGAAAGAGAGTCTTTGTCGGCGAGATTCCCAGCTTGACCACTGCTGGGCACCGGAGTCTGGACTTCATTTCACCCTTGCTACAAAGGCGAGTCAGATCTCTCAGCACAGGTGGATATACTCGGTCATAACGAAGGAAAACGAACATAGCGGGCCAGCAGTAAAAACACCTTACTTAAAATACCCCCGTAATTGCAAACCCTTCCACTATTTATTATTTATGACTATGCCGGCCCTTCCGGTTATCTGCCATATGTTTTTATATGTGCCAAAGTCATTCCAGTACAAAAATATACATGTAGTGTAACCTTATCATATCCCTCAAAACATCAAATTTACTGCAAATATGCCGATGGAGTTGTTAACAATATATGAACTGTTATTTCCAAAATATTGTCCGTTTGTGAAATATACTGGAATTTAACATACAAGGAATTTCTACGTTTATTTAACGGACTGTATTATTTCTATACATTAAGTTTACGCGTTAATTTAAAGGCTTGTGTTCTTCCATACATCAGGTATACCCTAAGATAACTCCAAAGATCTGTTCTCTTCTTTAGTATGGTATCGTTACCCAATGTTATAAGCTTTGCTGTTGATGCAAGATATATATACCAAGCATTTTGAGCCAGAAATTACCTGGGCCTATTCAACCAATGCATGGCTGCTACAAACTTTCTGATATATCATGCATGTTAAACATTATAAATGACCAAATCAAGTTATAAGTTTAAATATCATTACCGTCTTATGTCTTATAGCATATACCTTTCGTATGAAAAATACAAATTTTAACCAATAACAAACACACATTGCTTTCTTCTTAATTATTTATGTACAATGCAATAGTGGACTTACATTTTGTGTCATTTTTGTCAACTAGTTCAGTTTTTAATAATATCAGTTTTATGGAAACCAAAGGTGATATTTTTCCACTTTGAATTTGTGTAATGTTGTAAGAACGGGGTTAATAGAGGCTCTATAGCATTTTCGCCATTCCCGATTTCCATTTTTTATTTTTTGGAAAAAAACAAACTGTATAAACCAGTTTTATGTTTTACCAGTAAATGTATCAGATAAGATTATATTAACCAATCGTAGAACCAAGTGTTATTTATGTAGGCGTCAGTGTGAAATAAATTATTATTACAAAAACAGCATTTGATTGTTAAATAGAATACTTAAGTAATGACTCGCGTAAACCCTAAATCACCTCCAAGTTCGTCCATGACAAAGCCTAACTTTTTTGGTTCTTGTGACAATATTACAGCATGTATTTGAACAAATTTATGTTTTCTGACAAATGTTGATGCTTTCTAACTGAAAAATTCATCTTCTGCCTCTCAGACACAATTTTCAAGTCTTTTAAATAGCTTCTAAAATAGTAATCCTATGGACGAATTTGGGGGTGATTTAGGGTAGTTTGAAACAATTACCTAACAGCGTTTTCTTACTTTGAAGCTGCGTAGGGTTGCGAGGGAGTTTCCTGTTGCATCGGTACTTCCAAAGCTAATGGGCAACATGAAGCCGATCTGTTTGTAAAGTCTTTGTATTTCGCCCTGTGATTGTCCTGTATATTTTTCCTGTCTTGTCTTTGTTTGTTGCCAGTGTTGTTGTGGGTGGTAACCTTCACCGGCAAGCAGTCATGTGAGTGAAATAACTTTAAGTACGGCGCCAAAATTCAATCAAACAAACAAATCCTTTGAAACTAATGTTTTGTTTTACTATTATACTCTTCATGTGAAGTCTGCCAATAGCAGAAGATAGATTGGTGCTTGTTAGTCTTAACAGCACGGCGTAAACACCAGTTCATGTGCTGGTTATCCACAAAATCAAAGATGTTCGTTAACAATTTAGTGTTTAGTTAGGTTAGTACTTAACCGATTAGTAATGGCAATAATTAAAGTTTAACCCGTCAGGTGGTCACAGAACAGGTGTCCAATGGGCGGACAGATTTCCTCGCACCTAGCACCTCTTTACTTGTGTTAGATCAAAGTAGAGCAGACAATTAATGAATGATTTACCGTATATATGTACATTGGATTGGGGTTTGTTTTACTTTTGGCAGGTGTTATACTTCCAATACAGCCTTAGAAGTGACGTACACGTATTTCATCCTTTTCACTACAGTTATATAGAGAAACAAGACTTGTATTACAAAGCTAATTGTGTGGATATTTTGTGGTTAATTTTATCTTTTCTCGTGTAATAGTTTTGTTCATTCAGGTATAGTGATTTATTGGAAATGATAGAGAAATTAAATAATAGAAGAAACAGCTATTACTACAATCTGTAACTCAAAGATGTATACTACACTACACTACACTCTACCATATACTATATATGTAAACCTTCTTTTGTTTTCTAAAATAAAGAAAATAAATTGGACCTCTGGATTTGTAGACATAAGGAATGATAACACAGACACGATAAAAAAAAAACTCTTCCAGGCTCTAGAAAGTTGATTAAACAGTCAATTATTACAAATGTTTACCTTCATCCATGGCTGGTACCACATATAGAATCCTTATATTATTTCAAGTAAATAATAGCCATCTCCCTTCGAAGCTATATTCCATACTCTATATATGGACATGTTTCAGGTGTGTTAAGAATGTATGGGGATAAATACCTAAATGATGTTATTTTAATTCTACCAGTTTTTGCCAGTGATTAACTTGATTTCGGACAAACATCGTGACTCGAGCTCCCAGAGTAGAGAGGATCGCTGGACCAGAACTACTAACTAACTGGTTTGGGTGTCATTTTTCACCTGCCACTTGATGATCAATCACTCGGTGTGGTAAATTTACCTAGAAAATTATATACACGAGTTAAGCAGATTACCGCAATCCGTCATTTCTACGTTTAGTTGAAACACTTCACAAACGATCATTGTCATAGCCCCGGGTTATTTCCATCAAAGGGCATGGTGTTCTTCCAAATGTGTCTTCAAGCCATGGTACATGGTCCTAGTATAGTGTAAAAAATAACGCTCAGCGTTAAAAATACTAAACGTATGACCATAGACTTGTTGGTCCACTCAATCATAAAACGGCCACCTTTAATTATGTCCGGCATAAAAAACATCAAAACCCTTGTCAATATACGATGCTAAATGTGTATACAAGGTGTATGACCCGTATATGTTAATCGGTCGTTTGCTTTATCTGACGGACACTTAGGGTGATTAACGACTAGAGGATGATAATCACGCACTTTTTTCCAAATAATGTCAACAAGTACAACTATCGTCTTTAAATTTACATAAATTTTGCAACGAGGCCTCGCTTCAGTTCGGAATATATAAGTGACGGGACACACGTGCAAAGCAAATATACCAACGGGAGGCGATGTTGCATTGCTGTTTATCGGAGAGGTGATGTTATATCCCGATCAAATTTTGAGAGTAAATGCTATTTTATTAATGGATGTTTATTAATTTTATCTATATTGAGGATCGAATTTGAAAAATATTATTCAACGGATTCTGTTATCAATTTTTAATTTATGTACACACACATTCCTCCCTAAGAGAAGAGGAAATCTTTTTTTCAAATTTCCTTGGAAAGATAAATTGTGCCTTTCACTAATCATATAGGGTTATTCGACTAGTTTTATATTTCTTGACATTATGATGTTCAATGACCCGTATATATATAAGAAAGAACAATACATATATATCCACACATGTCACAACAAAGACCTTTCTTGCCCGGAAACACAGGAAAGTAAATTTAAAAAGCTTTTTAAAGGGAGTAAAAACCAAACTTTGTCAAAACTTCAGAAGGAGATGACAACCCTGATGAGCGTTATATGTTTATTATATCGTAAATTTACCTATATTTAACATATAGTTATGTCTATGACGAGTCTGATGTCACGTTTTTCTCCTTTAATGTAATCTATAAATATGAGGAGAAGCTGTCTATATAGATACGAATCCAGGTGGAGGCAACCACAATTTACTTTCTCTACCTTCTGAAAAACGCTTCAGAAACTCAATCGAGGAACAGGAAAACAATAAGTTGTCATAAAAAGTTGATCTACTGTCAGGAAAACATGACGGTACAAATGGATTTAAACTGACAATGGTCAGTTACTTCTCATCCAGCCAGACATTGTCTTCGGCCAGATGACCACGTCTGTGCAGTAAACCATCGGCAGGTGGTTTAGCTCATCAAATCCGGCCGGGCATATTGTCTGGCGACATGTTTTTAAGTTCGTCCAGAACAGCTGTCAGTACTATCTGTAAGGTTTGGTCAGCTGTGATCTATCTTTCGAAACAAAACAAACTTTCGCGGACATTTGTCAAAATTTTACCAGAGCAAGGTGGATACATCAGCCACGAAATGGAGTTCAGGTTACTCGCCTATGATTGGACTCCGATAATGAGCAGTATGTCGATTTCAGATGGCGACTTCACACAAATGTACTTCACACCATGTTTAAACATCATACAAAAGGAAAATCAATCAGTATTTGTACCGTATATAATGGTCAACTTTATACGCATGGATAAAATGACATAGATTGTTGCAGCGCTCGAATTTTTCCCGTCGTCAGCGTGCAGTGTGAATTTGCCATGGCGACTTGCCAAAGCTACGACATCATATTATATATTGATGACATATATACCAATGACCGGTCAGGAAATGTAATGCTTTGATTCCTTAAAACTTCTCAGATGAAGATTTATAATGTTTATTCGATAACAACATGTTTTTTGTTAATTTTAATTTAACCCAATGTTGTCATGTGTTTTCGGTAGTGTGGTGTTGTGTCCTGTGTGATTGAAGTGTCCATTTGTATAAAGG
>JAQQZZ010077372.1:0-20099 GCA_030265115.1 Mopalia vespertina
AAAATGGATATAGCTCGATTAGAAAATTAGAGAGCATAATTCAACACAAGAAATGATGCCCGTTTTACATATATGCAATTAAATTGTTACTGAAAGCCTATTAATTGTTGGGTTTTTGTAGCTGAATTGTATACCTATAAGTCTGAACCATCGTATCGTATCCACACGGTAAAATATCTAAATTAAGTCTGATTTAGCGTTTGAGATGCAAAAAATGAATATGCATAGTGAGTCGTGAGCGGGTTATTATCACTTTCTAAGTTTGTTAACCCAGTTCTCCTGTTAAAGACAACCCAGTTCTCGTATTAAAGACACCCTCCTCGAGAGCCTCAGCGCATCTTTTGCTGGCTTAAATTTGAAATCTGCCTAGTAGTTTTCCAGTCGAAGGGACAGACAACGAAGTTTACACTTGGGGTTTCAGCTTATCTAAATTTATGGTATTTTGATGTTCATACATCCGGCTTTAGTTAACGATAGTCCTTAAGATAATAGAAGAAGGGCAGTCAAACTAGTGGAATAATGCTCGTCCTCAAGCCATGCTGTGCACATTTAATTCCTTCCAAACGTCCCATTATTAATAAATTAAAGTGCTGTATTTAGTCCATGATAGTCCATAGTATAACAGAAGAAATCAAGTCTTGCTGTACCGATTTAATTCCTTCGAAACGTCCCATTATTAACAAATTAAGGTATATACGGAATAAAGCTGAGCCCATTTTTATGAATGTTGTTGACCGACATAGACAAATAAAAACAAAAAGTATAGATATTAGATAGATATCTTTTGTTAGATATCTGTGCACAACAAATTTAACTGCATAGTTAAATATCTGACTCAGTATAGATATTAGATAGATATGTTTCGTTAGATATCTGTGCACAACAAATTTAACTGCATAGTTAAATATCTGACTCAGTAATCAGTATAGATATAAGATAGATATCTTTTGTTAGATATATGTGCACAACAAATTTAACTGAATAGTTAAATATCTGACTCAGTATAGATATTAGATACATGTAGATATCTTTTGTTAGATATCTGCACAACAAATTTAACTGCATAGTATGTAGGCATATTTCACAAATAGATGCTATCAGTATTCCAGCTACCCTGTGAGCGGCAGATACATGGCGACGGCCGGACAAGGGTTAATTTCAATGTCGCCTCGTGATATAGTAAAGCAGAAACATGTCAAACTTCTGTTTGCTATGGCACACGGACTAAAAACTATTTGGAAAGCCAGAAGTTGGCCACGTCCACCACATAAAATGCTGACAGCCCAATTATTATTTTCAAGGTCTTTTGGTCATATTTTTTAATTTGTAACTTGATTTTCACGAATTTCAAGGTAGTGTGCAAACCCTGTGTATTGTAGGCTTGGTCAGTGTAAAACCGCTAAACTTAATGTAGGTCCAGTGTAAAACCGCTAAACTTAATGTAGGTCAGTGTAAAACCGCTAAACTTAATGTAGGTCAGTGTAAAACCGCTAAACTTAATGTAGGTCAGTGTAAAACCGCTACACTTAATGTAGGTCAGTGTAAAACCGCTAAACTTGATGCCTGAAAGTGGAGTGAAAACTCTCGGTAATTAAAATCCTATTTAACACACTAACACCGATTTGGTTGTGTGAATAGCGTACATTTGACCTCGATTGGCAGTTAAGGGGGTTAGTGTAGGAGTCCCATGAAGAGAGAATTTAGAGCAAAGAAATTCAACTGTTAAACAATGTTCCGTGTTGTTAATTTGAAAAAAAAATGTTTATATAAAAAGAAATTATGTTGTTGGTGATTACTCTTTTTTTAGGCCTATTATCCATAAAAGCATTTATCTCCTTTAAAACAGCTTGGTATTGAATATGTACATAAAAGGAACCTGCATAATAAACAGTTTTATGTTGATTTTAAAGAACCCTTTACTCTTATCAAATAGCAGTGTCATATGATCAGTTAACTAAACGAATTACCAATCATACATCCGGTCAGTGGTTTGACACATAGGCAATGAGCTTGACTAATCATGGGATGATCAATTCAGCCAACCTGTTTTGAATATTCAGTTGTATTACTATTGTAAATAAACTACAAGATATCGCACAATGGACACATTATTGCTTTAAATGAAATGATTGTGATAATATTCTCTATGTTTTCAGTGGAATGCTGTAGCTCTGTGGGCCTGGGGTGAGTAGAAGTCTTTTCTTCTTTTTATCCACCAGATCTTTATTTTTAAATTGAGACATAAGCAAATATTTTCCAAATACTTTGTCAGATATTTTTTTTAACTCCATCCCAGACTAGAGGCTATTTATCCAAATTTGAACACTGTAATGTTTTCTTAACAAGTCATAGGTAGTTAATTCCTTAAGGGTCAAACTTGTCAGACGGATTGGACCATTACTCAATTCAAGAGACGTACTAATCACTTTTAGGCTCCCATGATATGTGTAGATTTACTTGTTTCAATAGTACTAGAAGAAGGTGTCACAAATATTCTTACTCTTAAAACAGGATGCCCTATTATACATATACCCTGTGTTATGATCATAGATAACACAAATTTGTAACTTTATTATACCATTAAGGATGAACAATGTGAACCTTTGTTGATAAGAACATTCTCTTGTTTGTCCTGCGTTTTGAAAATGTTAAAAATTCCAGTTAGAAGTCATTTAATTTTAAGTTTTTTTATAGCTGGATGGGTTTTGTGTGATTTTTAGCACTTCATTTTTTGTTGAAATTTAATTTCAACTCTGTTTTCTCAAAACCCTTTAAGCTACACCCGTGAAATTTGGCATGCTTATTAGTGACATAATAACAAAGTAAACTGTATCGTTTCGTTTTTTGTCTAGTTATCTCTTTAAAGCAATCTTCCTAAAATTAATTGTGAAAATTGGACTTTCTGCATTAAAATATGAATAATTCAAAAAAGTAAGCAAAATTAAAAAAATTTGGATGAGGTATGGTACCCAGAGAACTAGTAGAAAATGACATACATGCCTTATCATCAAACTTCTGAAGTAGGGTGATCTCTTATCTGGACTGGATGTCCAATTTTTTAGTAAGATTTTGACATGAAATTCATATTATATGGTGTTTATCTTTATTCCAGATATTGTTGTGGACAACTGTGCCATTTGTAGAAATCATATCATGGATCTATGTAAGTTGAGGTGGTGATGGCCGTACAAATTGTAAAGCTGTCTTGTATTTATGTGCTGTCACCTAAGGGGCTGTTCCCTGGCTCAATGAGTTATGCATTGCACTGTTGAACACTTTCCAGTGTATCTCTGACTGATTTGAGGAGGTCTTTCAACTCCCAAGTATAAAGCATGTTCTAAGCAAAGGAGGGTTTTTGATAAAACTTGTCTGGTTTCCATCAATAACAGACAATTCTAAATTGCCATACCCGTCCTTGGATATGACATAAAACATCAATTAAACAAACCAACTAGTATCTTATTTCATTGATTCCACCGATCTATAGTTTTCAGTTTTTATAACAAGATGTTTACAACAATTGATGACACCTCTATCAATGATGTTTGTAGTAAACTTTCTTGAAATGTTTAAACATACATTCCATATCATTATGGCATTTATGGACCAAAATATCTATCAACCTAAGGATCGGCAACAGGCTCTAGCAAGAACTTCATATAAATGTAATTGGTATTATTTTGTGAATTAAGTTTTGTTCATGATTAAGGTGAACTAATCTTATATGTTCTAATTTGTTAATATGTGAGTGAGATTCATTCAGATTGTCAATGTTTCAATATGTTTTGTAGGTATTGAATGTCAAGCTAACCAAGCCTCTGCTACAAGTGAGGAGTGTACCGTAGCCTGGGGAGTTTGTAATGTAAGTCATCTGAAGGTCCATGTCTACAGCATGTTTGTTTCACTATTCTAAGAATGAGGATTCAGTATGTATTTATTGAGCAGCAGCTTCCTATTGTCACAGAGCTCTTAGTCAAGCGGCATCACGAAGCGTCAACATGAAACCAATCTTTGAAGGAACTAATTTACATACATGTAGTACTCGATGCATGTTGTTTTATTAAGACTTAGAACACAGAAATACAGTACATCAGATTCCTTTAGAATCACAAAATATGGTGAAGACTAATTTGAATTGAATGTTTCAGATGTTTATTGGCGCCTAATTTATAAACAAGATATGCTGTTTTTACCCCTCAGACAATAATAAGCCTAGGGGTATAATATTGTTGATGTCCTGTATGTTGGTCTATCTTTTTTTCTCGCTACCACTATCGCTGGAGAACGAACCCACTCCCAATTCCTCAATTTGGAATTATGATGCATTGTTATTAGATTGTGAACCCAATCAAAATTTGTCAGAATGACACTGTAAAAAGAACGTTACTGCCCTTCAATAGGTGTAATATATAAACCTCCTGGATGTTAAGTGCCCAAATGGGGGTATTTTCATCATCAAACAGAACTATAGAAGTACACAAAATATAAGAGTATTTTGAATATAATTTCCCTTTTTTTAAATAAATATTTACACTGAAAAGATTAATCAGGATATGAAAAGAATGAGTCCAATCAGTATTTGAAATGTTAGACTGAAAGTTTATCTTTGGTGCCTTTGAAACTTTATTAAATGGACAAATTAATATATTATGGACTTGTTAATATAAAGTTTAAAATCTGTTCATGTTAAACCATAACTTACAATTCTGTGGGGTTTTTTTTTGTGATATAGAATTATTGGTATAGGCTGAAAATTATTTGAGTACAAATTACTTCATTATAACCTTTCCAAACTAAAGATTAAAGTTTTCAAAATATACGAAGGAATAGTCTGTGTTACTTTCAATTTTAATACACCAACACTACTGCCTGTGGTAACTCTGTATAGTCTTTTCTATAATTTAGGTAAATTTTCTGTCCGTTAGTCAACTCCAGGTAGAGACTTCAGCATACAATTTCATCAGCTGTTCTGTCAATATACTGTTGGTACTCTTTCTATTTCTTTCTCCTGTTTATAGGTGTAAGAGTAGGTAGATGTTTTTGGCACAAAAAGAAAACCAGTTAACAGTTATTTGACTGTTTTGTGCAGCAGTACAATTTGAATCCTGGTATTGTTAATTGTATTTTAAATTAACTTAAATTTCCATGATTAATGATTTTTTGTTAAGCATTTTCTTGGGTTTTATTTTCTGTTTATAATGAAACATTCCAAAAAATACAATGCTAGATGGCTATAGAATCATTTGCATAAGGAGGCTATAAAGGGTAGACTAGTGATATGTTTAAACACTATTTTTTTCTAATGACAAAAGTATGTCTTTGTTTGAAACATACTACTTTTATAGCCAAAGGACTTCACAATACTTAATTAAAGTAAAAACTGTTCTAAATGATTCTGTTTGTAGCATGCGTTCCACTTCCACTGTATATCTAGATGGTTGAAGACTAGACAGGTCTGTCCACTGGATAACAGAGAATGGGAGTTTCAGAAGTAAGTAAAAACCCTGTTGATACTTTATGTTTAGGAAACATTTTGGTTTCTGGAATTGTTACATAAAGCATTCTCATCTTTCCTGCTTTTGCTTCCTCCACGTTCACAGCAGAAAAAAATAGTGTTTGTGTATTGTTCCAGGATTCCATCAATTGCTAGTTTGTACTCCAATCTGATTGGCGTGCTGTGATTGTGCAGTAGCTCTTTGATTTTTTTAGCATATCTCCAGAACCTTTCAAAACTGTGTTCATTTTAGTTACCAAAGAGGCCAAAAATTCAGTTTCTCGCAAAGATAAATTTGTAGCTAACAAATAGTCAATAGTAGACAACTAAACCATTTTCCAAGTGTTTCCCCATCATATAGGATTTTACTCATTAGTTCAACACACACAGAATATATAACTAAATGTGTCTGAATAACTACTGTTTGGGCCTGCTTATTTGTCACTTGATCAAAGATTGACAGACAGAAAAGTTGTCATGATTTAATGTTGTTTGTTTACTCGTTACAGATATGGTCACTGAGGGGTAGCAGCGTTCAACATTCTTCACTTCTCATTTCTCTGTCTTTCCTTGTAATAGTTATTAAACTGTGTTGTATTCTAAGCTGTCTTAGTTATTATTCAGTGGATTGGCCTCATCAAGATTTATTTGCACGATTGGTGTTTTAAGTTATACAAATAGGACAGATATGCCAGAAGTTATGTTATTAAACATTTTTATATGTATTGCATGTCATTTAGAATACATTAATATGTAGATTGTCCTTGTAATCGGTAGATAGTCCGATCAAACCTGATATGCAGTTAGATTTTAAAGCTAAAGAACAACTGAAAGCTGATCTGTTGGGGATATCTTTGCATCTCGTGATTAATCATGCTGGTGAGTCCCTAACAGTGGGAGATAAACCACAAACAAGATAGTGGTTTTCCCACCCTATCACTCAGTTCATTCAATATGTTCGTCTCTCAGCAAAAAAATAGTTCTTTGCTGTCAGCTGTTACATTTGGGATTACAATATACAGGGATATGAAGCTCGGCCTTATCCAGGCCCAATCCACATAAAATCAGGTACTCAGTATTGTTCTCATTCGTCTGTTTCCGTAAAGAGTCCAGAAAACTGTTGAGCTTGACAGTTGTCAATGCGCAGGTGCATTACTATGGTAATCGATAACTCATGAGTCTCCCTCCTTCACGATTTTTTTGGTTATTTTAAAGGTCCGCAAAAACAAATAAATATTTGACATATACAAACTGTGCATATATAACAACGAGCATTAAGTTCTCTATTGATATTCAATGTCAGTTAGGCGGAAAAACAAATATAATTGAATCCCCTATGACCAAAAATATTAAGATATACTATTTGCTTGAACTAAAATTGACAACCATTACCATCTCTTTGATGGATTTATATGACAAGGGGGGTAGAAGAAAAACTGTCTGACGTTTTTGAGACACAAAAAGCGTCACGATCACCTTCTCTTCCTTTAATCGTCCGCCATTTTTTTTCTCTGTGAATACAAGGTTTTTCTAGTCCAACATTAAATCTTCAATACTTAACGATTTTGACATTTGTTGGAAGCCGAACAAATGTCAAAATCTTTAAGTATTGAAGATGAGTGAACATCAGTAACTAGTCGTAGGTTTTTTTCGACCCTACATGGTTGCTTCAAACGTTACGTTTCTAATATATTATAACCCTCTGGTTAAGGGCAGTTTGTTTGAAGAGTTGCAGTGCTGTATTTTCTTAGCACTGGAGAAAAATTAACTTTCCAACATTATGGAAACACCTCACATCTTGGTTGTGCTAGTGTCATTTATTGTTGGAATACACCGCCGTCATATAAGCGAAATACCCTTTTGCATAGCGTAAAAAAACAATTAATCAATCTAATATATTACATGGCTGGTCTGTCTATAATTGAGAAAAAAACAACATCAGACTTTATATGAAGCTTAGTGTTTTTCCATAAACAAATAGTGTACAAATGTTATGGCACTGGGTGGTGTAAAAAGCAATAAGATAAATTTCTTTCAAGTTTGATAAAATAGGTGATTAAAACAATATCATAAATGCCTGTATGGCAGACATAAAAGTTAAAACCTAGAAAGACTTTGTATGGATGGGAAAAGTGGGATTATCCCCACTTGACAATAAAGGTACGCACTGGAATGTAATTTGATAAAGACAATTTGACATGGCAACATTTGTCAAATTGTGACGGACAGCATGACATAAATCATTACACAAATGGTGGGAACCAGGAAATGTTTTTTTTGGTAGTTAAATAGAATGCAGTTTCTGAACAGAAACACAGAATACACCACAGAAAGTGGTGCCTGCTTCCTTCCTTCTGGTAAGTGTAGAAACGATGTGCACTTTCTACCATAAAACATTTCCTTACATAATGGGTACAGCAGAAGAGTTGTAATGGAAAGCAGATAAGGCTGCCACCTACATGTGAACAGTTTAACAGCCAACTTCTTACATTTCTTTTTTAACTCTGATAACTTGCCAGTATGTGAACTAAACTACTTTAGATGTCACTGACAGCGAACAAGACCAATACAAAATACATCACAAAAACATCGGCTTCTTAAGCCCCTTTAACTCCCACAGCACTATGGCAACTAAAAGCTCCCTCCAACTGCCAGATACTCTAAATTCTGATACACTTCAAATATTGTCACAACATAAATAGGTAGGTTTCAAATGTAGCAAATTGTGTATATAGACACCAGAGTCCAAGCAACTACAAAAGTTAGTCAGATTTCTACACAAAACTGCCACTTACTACACAAACATCTGTTGAGACACAAGCGGTTACGGTCACTTTACTCTAAAATTGCAAGGCTGGTCGTTTTTTAACTATGGGTGATAGACTGGAAAATGTTTCATAAACTGTGCCATTTTGTCAATTTAGGCACAGTATGATTAAGAAGCGTGTACAAATTAGCCCTCATTCAAAGATATACTCTTCCACCTCAAAATGTGGTAAAACTGATCACATGCCAGGGTTTTGAAAACATAATTTCTTAAAATGACCTGAATAATGAATGAGTTATTAGCAATCTAATTAAAATCAGATCTCAAAAACGCTCCCTGTGTTTTGTTTGTCACTATATTGAGAACTAATGCAATCACCCCACTTACAATGTCGATTGGTTTCTTAAATTGACCAATCACAGAGCTGCTTCTCTATTCTGGTTTGTAAAAGCCAAAGATATCCACCACCGAACTGAAGTTCCCAGACTGCGTATTTTTATATGACCAACAGATACATTCAAATAATAAACTTTTAAGAGGAATTTCATTTTGCCCAGTTGACATGCGACATTCAACATCAACACAGAAGAAAATCGGACAACTTCTGCTTGTTTTGGCTGAAGTTGGTGTTTACCATGGCCGCGTGTTATCTGTGTTTTTATTGGACAACTGAAACAGTGACCTTTCATGAACCCCAGTAAGCTTGACCTAATTGAATAGTAAAAGTAGAGTGATTGTGTTAGATCTCAATATAGCAACTAACAAAACATGGGGAGCGTTTTTGAAATCTGATTTTAATTTGATTGGAGTTATTAGATGAGTAAAAAATGTTTACACATGGGCCACCAATCCTTAGGAATTATGCATTAATCACTTCCTGGCTATTCCAGCTTAATAAAAAATACAACTAATAATAGTGTATGGCATATTGAATAGAACAAGAATGATGCTGTAAACCTTGATGTACTAGTGACTAACTTGTGATAGATGTAAGTTTTATTCTGCATCATAGTCTGTATTGTTGTGTACATTTTTCTGTCTAAAAATATCAACAATGTTAGAATATCATGCAACAACAACAACAAACCTAGACCGGTGATAACTACTGCAATTTGCAATTTCACTATTGACTTCATTCATTCTCTTTTTTTTTTTAACAAAAAATATAAAAATAACACCTGATAGTAAGGAATGGCAAATTAAACAGTACTGTAAACATTGACACATATGTGAATAATTTGTAATAAATATATTGATCATTTTATTGTATGTATATTATAATTAAAATGGTGTACATTTTTCTGTTTTATTAACAATATAACAATTAAACTCAAATGAGAGTGGTGCCGTGGACCATACATGTAACTAAGTTCACCTTTTTATAATGATAATAGAGACAAACAGAGACCAGGCACTTCAAAATATACTCATATATTATTCTGTTCTGCAAAGATATCACAAAATAACCAGACCAAAGTGCCATGTCAGACAAGATGTAGATAATCAAAAGCAGACTGGTGTCTTGTGTCCGGATCTTGACAATCCACATGTGGTTTTTCTGAAGAGAATCGGTTTGTTGGGTGTTTCACTTGGCTTGGTAACTCTGATGGTGTTGGACATGAATTTAGTTTTCCATAGGTTTCTGGAGGAGGGGGAATAAAGTGTTCTGCAGCACACTGTGTCTGGTTGCACTGGCTGTCCGATAGAGAAGAACAGAAAGCATTTAAGTCTGTATTTTGAGGACAGTCCTGAAATCTGTGTATCGCAGAGAAACTAATGTCTGAAGTTGTTTTATGATCATTATGAAGGTGGACCCCGGCTGGTTTCTCTGGAAGTCTTTTGTGTGTTTTTGATTGTAGAGTATATGTTGAGCACATTATCTGTCTATTATGATCTTGATTATGAGTAGAGCCCTCAAGCATACTGTCATCTTGTAAAAACTGAGCAAATAAAGACTGCCTGTCAGTATAAGCAGATGACCTCTGACCACTGTCATGGTAGGTTGATGGTATCCCGTCTTTAGGAACACTGACAGGGATGTATAGGGGCTGTGTAGAATTATCACCCCTGTCAATGGTTGATAATGTGTGCCCACTATTCTCATTGGATGGTTGACATGTAGACCAGGAAGGGGGGATCTTTCTAGCTCCTGCAAATTCACTCCTCAATGGGGCTTTCTCGGGCAGACTTCCTGTGCTTTGTGGTATAAGCTTGGTTGTCATCGAGTCCGCCTGGTACATATTTTGTAAACTTTTTAGGTTCTCTTCATGGCGTTGTCTCTTAGACTGCAACAAATGTACAAAACAAACAATTCAATACATTTAGACATGTTGCAGTGACCTATGAGAATACATCATAGAGACTTGCAGCTACAATATGACGCAGTCCTACTGTCTAAAGGGGAGTAACTATGTTTCAAACAGGCTCACACTGTTTCTACATAACATGAAGGAACATTAATTTTTCAACAGAACAAAATCCTTCACATCTCATGGTCATGTTATTATGGCTAACATTTGGAGTACATCACAGTCCTAAAAGCCAATTAACCTTCAAGGTAGAAAATCCATTTTTTATTGTTAAATGAAAACTTTTGTTTGCCTCCATCGTGATTTGAACTCGCATTTCTGGCCTGCAGGGCTTGCACTGTTAACAACTGAACAATGAAGGCCCACGACAGACTGACCCATGCATTACAAAGATCTTTTCTTTTTCTACTTGAACTGGACATTTTTGCGTTTTTCTTGCTAATCATAGTCGTTTTCTGAAATTAGTCCATTCAGTGATTACATCAAGACTGTGAGATATGCCATATATAAGTCAGTCATCACATGAATTGTTTGAGCGGAGTTGGTTCTGTTGAAAATTTCATATCAATTAAATTCTGACTTAATTTACCTGGTTTAAAACTGTTTATCTCCTACTTGTACTCGATTTAAATTATTTAAATATAGTAAGGACGAAAGACCATTCTGTATTTGAAGTCTGGAGAACTAAATTACCCACATATTCTGTGTTTTGATACCATAGACAATGGTTATAATGGAAAGTAGATGCTGACGGACATGCAGCCCATCTCTTCTGTCTCAAGGGCTGCACACTGTGAGAGGCATGAGATCCACTACATGATTTGTTTGCTTGTTGGGGATGGGGGGAACTACATTGAACAATTGAACATATTAATAGAGTTATATCACTTCTAGTTTAAATTGTCCAGTATTATTGTGTAACGGACACTCCTACCTCTAGATTGTCAAGTCTCTCCATGTATGCATCCCTAGCCTCAGGGTGGCTCAACAAGAATTTTAAGAGCTCATCTTTGATATGGCTGAGTTCTGACTCTTGTCTCTTCAAACTGCCATCTAATTGCTGGTATTTGCCCTGCAGCTGGTTAGCTAAATGTGACTGAATCAAAACTCTCTTCAAATCATCCTGTTGATAGAATTACATACATATCAAATCAGCATGTACAATCAAACCAAAAAAATTAATTTAAAGCGATACTAGAAAGTAATCAGCTGACAGCTATGTGCTTTCTGATTGGCTAGAATTATTTATATAAGGGCCATACAATAAAGCATGGGCACTAGTCTCAGACTATCTGCATAGCAAATAAATGAATATATTTGCTAATATGTACTGTACCTGAATGGCGAACAAGTTGAATGGCTAAGCAGTTCCCTAGCTAAAGGCTTATTTTGAAAAATATATGATTGCATTCAAAGTTTAATCAGTTTTTCCTACTTAGTTATGAGAACAGTGTCTTGCCATTAGAAGTGAAAACCATGGTGCTTACAATCATAAATTTGAAGTTTGAGTTTAATGCTGCACTTGAGGTCAGTTCACTCACATGACTGCGTGCCAGCCCAATGAACAAAAAAAGGCAAGACAGGAAATTACACAGGACGTAATACAAAGACATCACAAACAGGACCGTACTGGTTAAGAGGAAACTTCCCTCTAGATCAGACAACTTGTACCTCTCACTCTTTTTAGTGGACATATTCATTGGTTAATTTCTATTTCTTTGGAATACCAAATTGATTATTCTTAACCAAATATCTTGTTGGCTACATATTTATCACATACTGGGTAGTTTCTATATTTTCCATACCATGTACATATACCTAGTTGTTACCTTGTCTGGAGATGTCTGTAGGTTACCCATAACAACTCGAGATTAAGATCTATTTAGAACCTTGTATCTGCAAGTTTATCTAGAACATAGATGATTAATCGGTTTTAATTAATCAACATTCCTGTTCCAGTGTGATTAATTTAGAGAAATATAATGTGGTGTGATGGATAAACCTACCTGTGGCATGTCTCTATAAAAGTTTCCTTCACCGATACTCAGATTTTCTTCTGTAACAAATAAAACATATAAAGAATACATAACCTGTATGATTTATAATACATTTAGAAAACTTTCTAAAAAAAATGGAATTTCTTTCTGCAAATAATCAGTCTTTGATATTAATTTTAATCATACAAAGCATCTGCAAGGAGATGCCTCGTAATTAATCATTTTAAAATTGAAAACAAAGATTTCCTCACACACCAGGCCAAATAACATTTTCCTACTTATTTTTTAGTTTCTTGCTTCCAACATGTAATTTACAAATTAGGGGGTTTAAAATCTAATGAAATTGAACAATGGAAGTCCTAGATGTACTAGCTGCTCACATGAATCATTATTTAGACAGTAGAAAGCTATACATGTAGATTCCTGGTTGTGGGGATCATAGCTCACACTTAAATAGTTTAACATATGAAAAGGTGGTTATTTTTGGGGGGTATAAAGAAATTTGTACAAATTAATTGCAACTTAAAATTAGAAAACTTACAATGGCAACAGTTTTTGTGTGTGGAAATTTGTGGAATACAATAACATCTGTCATTGTAACTGGTGGTTTTGCTTTTGTTTGTTTGTTTGATGTTGAACGTCATACTCAAGGGTATTTCACTTATATGACGACGGGTGAAGGAAACCGCCCTCGACACCACTGGCAACAAACAAAGACAAGGCAGGACAAATACAGGACAATAACAGGACGTAATACAGACACCACAAACAAATCGGCTTCCTGTTCCCCTCTAGCTCTGAGAGCACCAGGGCAACATGAAGCTCCATCCAACCACCCGCTGTAGGTTTTGCAAATCATTACACATATAGTAAGTTAAAGTCAACTTTCAATTTTGAACAGCACCTAAACAGTAAAGAAACTAACCAGTCACTTTATGTTAAAAACACACACTGGCCTGAATATTGTAAATATGCAAACATGACCATCGGCATATACTACTGGTGTAGTTTTATGAAATGCAATCCCATCAGTCATTGCAAGAACACAATTCTATCTTCTAACTTTAAAATATATCGCAGAATTTTTCTTGAGGCATAAACATTGTATAATAAAGTACTGGCAATTAATTAATTAACAGAATTTGGTGTAATACTATACCATATGTTGATTAACAAAACAAAGGCACATTTCATGATTGAAGTTTATACTTTATAACCATGTGCCAGTTTCAGAATAGGGACAACATGTTGAGTGTAAATATATTGGTTGCCAACCACAAAATTTAACTTACTGTTTTGGTCGGATTAATCAGTTTTAAGTACATTATAAGGAACGTCTCCAAAGTCAGTTTTAAATTTATGCCACTTGTTGTGACTTTATGAAAGCAAAGCAAGTTTGGATTGAAATTAGATCGCCTTCATAATACACCAGTATCAGGCATACCATTAAACAAAAACCAAATTTAATGTTATACTCCTTTCTTTTTATTTCTCTGGCCCGTTAGATTGTGTTTTCCGCTGTAGAGATTGAGCTTGTACAATACCTAGGCCAGACTAGTCTACTTCATGCTGAGCGATTACAGGGAGTCGTTGTTGTATGTGAGTGGCAGTGATCAGCGAATCACTAGGCAGTAAGTAGCCATTGCGTTTGATACATGCCGCAAACTGGATTTGTTCAAATATTACGTAAAATATTTTCGGACGAAATTCAAAGTGAGATACGGTAAATAAACAAAGTCAAGTTACAACTCCTACAGATGTTGATAATGTCAAATTATGCAATGGGGGTCCATATTGTTTCATGGAACTTGGTGAAAAGCAATCCCAACTGCCATAAGGAGAAGAAAGATTCCAGGTTTGAAGCTAATAGATAAATTTATTTGAAACGATCATGTTCACTCCACTGACAGATGTGAATATTGAAACATTATACAATGGTATACATATTCTTTTGTAGGATTTGGTGAATTGTAATTTCTTCCATTGTCCTAACAGGAGGAAGTAACACCAACTGTGAAGTTAAACAATGAATTTCATTTCAAATGTCACAATGTGCGGTACATGTACCCCTCAAGCAGGGATCAAGAAAAGAGACAACAGGGGGCAATGATACATTGCAGCTATTATTATCCGTCAACCAACAAGATTGGTCACTTTGCAGAGGGTTAAAAACCTGTCTACCCTGTGAGGTTTCTCATGTCACAACATTCCGCAGGTAATATAAAAACAAACATGGCCCCCTCCACTTAAAATTCTGTAAAAATTAATAAAACTTATTGTAGAAATTGATTTTTGGTTGACAAAATCATAGTTTAAAATATATCTGCTTTGCAATCACTGAATTTAAATAACACTTTCGATGCGGCTAAAAACAGCATTGACGTGGCAGCGGTTGTCATCAGGGGAGGTAACTCAGAACGCAAACCAAGATGGTATCAAGGCAAACCTATGTTCTAATTGTGAATAAAATTGGACACAGTGTGGCTAGGCGGGTTATAAATTCGTTATAGATGTTTTTTCTCTGGGTGTATGGACTTTTATGACTGTCCTGCATGGTAAAGTCAGTACACTCTTCGAAAAACATCAATAATAAAAAATAATATATCCACACTTGTTTGAAAGTAAATTTTGTCGGAAGTAACACAGTTTATTATTTATATAATATACCAATGAAATACCAGGATTTTCTTCATGCATAAAAGTGATATTCACTGCAGTGTAATAACACTTTTTGTTATTACTCTCTGAACTTTGACCCTGTGCATACCACAGTACTTTTTTGAGTGACATCTGCACACTCCAGTTGGACAGATTAAATGGAGTACAGTACTTCAATGTAGGTTAAACTGCACCAAACACGGATATAGTGAAATTGACCAGATGAATTGATTTCAACAAGTCAGAGAAAATGAGTTGATACCTTAAATACAACAAAACAGCCATGCTTCAAACTGTTGAGCGTCAACAGCCTAGTGCTATGGTTTTGTTTAAATCAGGCGTAGGAATATCGAAGGGATTACACAGTCCCGTTCTGGCATTTGCGACATTACAGCTGATCGGGGAATTTGACATGCATTTTGATTTTATAGTTGACATAAATAATAAATTGAATATTACACAGGTATGTATAATTATATCATAATTATTGCTCTCATGAATGGTAGAAAGAATAACCCACTTGACGCTTTGCATCTCGTGGGTTATCTCTTTCAACTATTCACTCAAGCAATATTTATGGTATTCAACATTCACTGTGTAATATCCTGTCTACTCTGTAAAGAATGACAGGAGAAAACAAAAACAGTTATTTTAAATATTTGGAAGAGTCTAATGCTACATGTACCTTCTTGTAAGAACTCTTTTCTGTTGGGAGACTCCGATGAAGAGGAAATAGCAGATGAAGCCAGGTCTTGCAGCCATTCATTGTCCTCTTTCTGTATGGTATGGGTGGAGTGATGGTTTGCATGGACTAGAGAGCTAGTGATAATCTCAATTTGATTCTGCAGTCCATCCTTCACAACACTATCTGCTCCATAAGTCTGACTGCCTAGCAGTTCTTTGTCATCGCATCCAGGATGGACGAGTGTCTCACAACAATGTCCTGTTTTCTCATTACAACCAGCAGATTTCTGCTTACATGTGCCACTGTCATGTTCTGAATTCTGACTATCATCCCCTTGTTTCCCAATGTTGTTACTGTGGTCACTTTTCTGGATGTGACTGGAATCTTTGTACTGGTCCCTCTCATAAAGATTCTCCCAACTCCGAGGTTCATCATAACAAGCAGATGAACCCTTTATTGTATCAACATTGTTTCTGATGTTATCTATTTCTTTATCATTTACTAGTGAAGAAAAGTTATCGTTGTTTAGATAGGTTCCGACATCCGTAACTACAGGCATCTTTTCTTTAACAAAGTCGGTTCTTCCTTTGTAAGGTATAGGATCAGTTTTCTTCAGAAATGTTTTTGGGTGGAGGGGAACTGTTGAATCCTGGGATGGCTGTACTAAAAGATTTTCTGGGGTCTTGCTGGTGGAAGTCTTATCTCTGTCGGGGGGCAATATCCTCGAGAAACTGTTCTCCATGATCTCATCTATCTGGGAGTTATGATTAAGGGGACAAGAATCAGATGAGCTGTCTATATAAGTTGTGTCAGAGTAGACATCCTCCTCTCCTGGCTCCTGTAAATGTTCTGAGGAGTCACTGTCATCACCCTCTTCCCCATCACCAGGGCTACATGTGAGGTCAATAATCTCAGATTCCAATTTGGGACGTTTGATGTGGCTCGCTTCACTGTCAGAATCGGAATCATTCTGCTCAGCTGCTGCATCCATCAGGCACCTCTGTTTGGCAAATAGGACTTCAAACACCTTCTCACTAAAAACAAAAGTAAACAAACTGATATATATGTCTGTGACATCAATCCCCCCTCCCCTGAACACACACATAACAGAAGATATTTTCAACGATCTTTCTGGTGTGAAAATGTATTCCAACTTGAAAGTGAGAAATATTTGAGAACTTGAGATGCTGTTTATAAATAATTTTTATCTTTCGTTTTGAGAAAGCTAAAACATATGACAGCACTATTTCTACCTGATTAAAACATTTTGGCTGACGATGAATTTTGGAGCTTTTGTCCATTTGTCGAGCCAAATGGTAGATCTAGCATTCAAACAGATGATTTCTCCTGTCTTTGTGTATGTCCTAAACACAGTGCTGCCTATCTCACCCTCTACCATTACTGAAAAAAAACAAGATACTTAAACTATCTAACAAAACATGATGGTTAAATAAACACAGATGGAAACCTACATGTAACTTCTCACATATCACACTAAAAATTGCAAACGTAGAGTCAATTGGATTTTACTAAGGGTACACCTGGGTTTTTTGGGACAGTTCATTTTCCCCCACTTTCTATGCAGCTTCAAACCAGTTAACCTTTAACTGTTTTAAGTCAGTCCATGTGAAAGGACAAACATTCATTTCTTTGTTTAATTGAAGTTTAATGTTGCACTCAAAGGTATTTTACTTATTGACATCAGATTGTCCTTTCCTTACTCTGATTTATATAAATATGGTGGAAAACCAGGAAAAAACACTGTTAAAACCATTCATGCGAATGTCTGAATTCACTTGTGTAACGCTCTCATATCATGTGAGCCGTACATGGAAGGCGGATCAGTATGTGGATAGGCTAACCACTGAACCCCGGTCATGGACCTTAACATCGCAGGAGGATCAGTAGGTGGATAGGCTAACCACTGAACCCCGGTCATGGGCCTTAACATCGCAGGAGGATCAGTAGGCAGATAGGCTAACCACTGAACCCCGGTCATGGGCCTTAACATCGAAGGAGGATCAGTAGGTGGATAAGCTAACCACTGAACCCCGGTCATGGGCCTTAACATCGAAGGAGGATCAGTAGGTGGACTGATCGTTGATCAACTTTATGAAAGTTGACAGACGGGGTGAAAAACTAAAACAAGTTGTAGCATCCACCAGCAGATGTTTTGGCAGGGATGCTGTATCCATCTTGGCACTAATGTCCACTCTTAAGTCTGGCCCAGTCATAGATTAATTATGGGTAACCTTGTAAATATTATATACATTATGGCGGTTTATTTGCTGCATCAAAACATTCAAAGTTTATACTCGCATGGTCAAGAGTTAAAAAATTATATATTTAATTTACCCGATGCTCCGAAGATAATTTGTTTGCAGGAAACCTTTTTGAAATCTCCCTACCAGTTTAATCTTCCGGGGTATGTGTCCGTAAGAAACTACCGAGATGGCAGAAGTGGAGGTTTGATAACCTTTATAAAAAAAGATATATCGTACATGGAGACCGTGTTAACTCCCTTTAACTCTTTTGAGTGTCAATGTGTGTCCGTCTCTGTAAGATATGGTACATCAGTCAATATAATCAACATCTATAATCCATGCAATAGACTGGATGAAAATGAGTAACATTTATTAGTAAACTTTGTTAATAATCCCATGATATTATGTGGAGATTTTAACGCTCACAATTCTATATGGGGTAGTTTAAATACCAATGTTAATGGCACAATTGTAAAAGAGATTATAGATTCTTATAATCTGGTTATCTTGAATGACGGGACAGGATCCCGACTTAATATCACTAATGGAACTATTTCTTGTCTTGATCTAACGATGTACAGCCCGGAAATCAGTCCTGGTTTAAATTGGTACATTGATCAGGAAGCCCTGTGTGTCAGTGACCATTTTCCAGTGAATGCTTTCTTTGGTTGGTCACCATGCATCAACAGTATGCAGGGTCCACCCAGATGGAAACTACGTCAAGCCGATTGGGCTTTATTTTATTACCAATGCCCTCTAAATTTGAATGATGGTGTAATTGATGACCACATTGATTTATTTTACAGCAATGTGATTGACTCTTATCAATTCAGCCGCCCTAAAGTCAATCCCACGATCAACAGGAAAGCCTTGTGTGAAGAAATCTGTCCCATGGTGGTCAGGAGTGTGGTGATATGACCAGGGACCAAAAGAAAGCCAAAAATAAAGCATGTAAGTCGAGGCTCTACTCCGATATAATAGAATACAAAAAGAAAAAAGCAAAGGCACAAAAAGTCATCAAATCAGCACAAAAATCTTACTGGCGCAATTATTGTTCCACAATTGACGACAGAACACCCCTCAAGAAGTATGGGATAAAGTCGGAGCAATTAGAGGGTCCAAACCTAATGGTCCAATTTCCTCTCTTAAAATTGGGGATGAAGTCAACTTGGATAATATTGCAAAAGCAGATGTATTAGTCAATCAATTTGCATGTGTTAGTAGCACTGACAATTATGATCCTGAGTTTGATTCTCATAAACATAATGTAGAATCTTCAACTGATTTTGATAATGTATTATTTGATGATCTAGCAACTAATTCTGATTTTTCCATGGGGAAGATGGAGCCTCTAATGTCATGTCAAGTCATCTACCAGAGTATTGTTTATGTATTATCCTATTACTTATTAGTATCGTATTTATTCTGCTATGAATATGCCAGCTAAGTTTGGTAGGGCCTTGGTCATTCCTATACTAAAACCAGACAAACTTGCATCTGATCCCGCTTCCTATCGGCCAATATCATTAATGAGTACTTTATGTAAAGTGATCAAAGACTAGTCAACTCTAGAGTAACATGGTGTTTAGAGAAACATTCTGTCAAGTGCTCAAAGCGGGTTCAGACACAGGCGTTGAACGACTGATCATGTTATATATTTAGAAAACGATATACACAACACCATAAATAATAAAGGTTAAACTTTGGCAGTGTTCTTAGATGTCCTAAAAGCTTACGATATGGTATCGCGAAAAGATCTACTGATAAAGCTTCAACAGTTGGGTATAAGTGGGAAAATGTTAGCCTGGATCAGAAATGTTCTCTCAGGGTTGTCGTTAAGACCCGGCGGTCAACCGCCGGGTGATAGGCATCATGCCGCCGGGTGTTTCAAAGAATTTCTTAAAATAATTTTCTTTCAGTTTTTT
>JAQQZZ010077383.1:0-20099 GCA_030265115.1 Mopalia vespertina
CTGGCAACAAACAAAGACAAGACGGGACAAATGCAGGACGCAATACAGACACCACAAACAGATCGGCTTCCTGTTCCCCTTTAGCTCGGGAGAGCACCAGGGCAACATGAAGCTTCCTCGAAACACCCACTTTTTGGATTAACCAGTACCGTCAGTATTGCATACGCTATATAATGAAGGTACCTGAATCTTAACGTAAAGGGGGTTCTGCAGTATCATCAATAAAGCGTAAGACTGCATTGAGGATACCTGGATCAACCCTTTGGTCTCTTTCAAAAAATGTCGTACCACAATAAAACCTCGTATCGACAACACATTTTTATGCCTATAGTTTAACATGTGATAACGATATTTTATCGTGCAGTAGATTACTGTCGTACAACAGTTTGTAAACGTGGTCCAATGGGATTATTGTGAACGCATGTCTTAACCATGTGCACTATGTAGATCAGAAACCGGAAGACAACGTGATCAAAAATTCAAGTTTTAAAATACTGTACAACAATATTAACATTTAGCTTCAATAAGAAAAATATTTAGCTAAAACATGCGATCTATGTTCGAAGAACTCTATAACTATCCGTCAACCTTGGATGATTCAGATAATAAATAAAATAAGAACAGATTATCTGCACGTTTCTAATCACCCATCTTACCATGTTGGCAGTCTCGGTTGAAAAGAATGCTCACCGCATGCGCAGCGCACTTGTTTACCCTAATCCTATGGTAGAAATTTGGAATGGGGATTTTACCATAAACTGCCTTTGAATTTTGCGACATTCATCATGGCAGAAGAACCGAGTCGATATGAAAAGTTTGCCTTATCTTTATTTAAGATAATTGATGGGCCTGCAACTTTCTTTAGAGGTAAAGGTCACCTAGTGTTAAATCTGCTGAAAAGTAGAAGCCGTTTTAAATTGAGCGGTATCGAGAAAAGATTGATTATATGTTGATTCAGTTTGTGAAGGGCATACGATGTTGTTGTTGCAATTCCTGTGACTTAGATTCAGGTACCGTACCGTCATTGCGTCTGCTTTCTCGCAATAGACAAGCAGGCCTTCAAGTGCCTCTTATATTTTTGTCATTTTCCTATTTTTTCTCTCTATATTGTGTCCAAAACCTCCTATATTTCCTATATTTTTATTTTTTTCCCCATCAAAAACAATTATTCACAAGTTGTCAAAGATGTTTAATATTAGAACTCAATAGAATTCTTCATTGTGGTGCAAGCATAGACACCTGCAACTGACTGCAATAAGCCAATTGTATTATAATGCGACTAACAAGAATTTAACACAAAATCTTAAGCTTCATCGACATTTACAGGCAAATCCAAAACTCGTGATGAAGTACAAGTAACATATATACTGTATACATGGAAATGATTTTTTTTTTCTCTCCCCAGTTTCTCCAAGTCATATCAACAACGTTTTCAAAAAACTTCAAGCGTCTAAAATTGCACAGATATAAATTCTAATTCTAACTTTTTGACGTGCTAATGTAGAATTCTTGCACGTCCTTGCCTAATTAGAGTGACTGGTGTGACACTTTTGAACTACAAAATACTTGTGCCTCTTGTCTTCTATTTCTCTTTTAAAACTGCATCAATTAATATCGATCATAATCAATCAATCAAAATGATGGAATAAATTTCATTGCAAAAATTAACTGAGATTGCCTCTATGGGTTTCTTCATTCTCTAAACTTTCCGGGCCTGGGCGGCCCCTGGACCCTTGCTTATTGGACTTCGATAGTTAAGCCCTACCATTATAAAATCTGTCCTGTATGCATCTCTGGTAGGATTGCATTTCATCAAATTCCGTAAAGGAAATGACTGATATTGCATAATTTTATAATATTCAAGATAGTTTTAGAGCAAAGTACACAGTAGTGCAACTCTGAAGTATGAAAGACTCATTTTGAGTGAATATTTCGGCTTTATTTTGCCATCGTCTGCTGACAAGTGGCACTACTTGTGTACTACAGTTAAAATTATCAGTGGAACTAATGTACTTAAGAACATATTCAACCATTCACTTGGAATTTGGCTTTCTTCTGTTAAGACAAAGGATGATATTGCATTCAACAAATTTCGGGGGGGAAAATGACCGCCATTAGATAAATTTGCAATATTGACGCCTATGCGCTGTAAATATGATAATTTATTTAAGAACAAATTAACTGATTACCTTGTAACTTGTGCTGTGGTTTCCTCTCCTCAAGATGACCAAATTCCAGAAATTAAAATGGCAGCCATTGCATAAGTTGGTAACATTTACATCACTTACGTGTTTATGTGTTGTTAACATAATTTCACCTAATTCTGCAAACCAATATGGCCATCACTCAAATTCAGATATTTATTTCAAATTTCACTTTTTCTGTTAAATTGTTAATACCATAGATGTGGTTGTATTTCACTAAGTTTCACCAAAAAAATGTCGGCAATATTGCACTTACGACAAATATGGTGATAAAAATCATTATTATACACTTGGATGTGTTATCCAATGAAAGCACTCTGTTTGTACCACATGATGATACAGTAGAATACCATATTGGATTTGATCGAATGCCATATTGTTTTTTTTACAAGCCTGTGAATGTTCTGAAATGTAACATACATATTTTGGACAAAGTCCTCCCTTCTAAATTATGCTTCTTGGTGTATAATAAAAAGGTTATTATACACAAGTGAATCCAATATGAGTTTTATTGTACGAGTCCATGTCGGGTTGAAAGTCTGTATAGCACTGGATTAAAATTAACATTCCAACATTATGAAAACGCTTCACATCTTGGTTGTGGTAGTGCCAATTATTGTTGGAATATACTGCTGTCATATAAGTGAAATACCCTTAAGCACAGTGTAAAACACCAATCAATTAATCTATTCCACAGGCCATACAATGTTTGATAAGTGGCAAATGTATACTATATGGTTGGTCTATTTATTTTTATCAATTCACTTTGATCTTTGACCGCTAAAACGGGGAAAATGTGGCAAGGCTGATGACATCAGACTTGCCTGGGGAAGATGAGTGCACTCTACCTAAGGGCAGTTTGTCTTTACTGTCTTTACTTTATAGAAGTAGAGGAAGATTAACTTTCAGTTTCTAATATTATGAAAACACTTCACATCTTGGTTATGCTAGTGTCAGTTATTGTTGGAATACACAGCCATCATATAAGTGATAAAATACCCTTAAGCATGGGGCCCGCGGTCGTGGCTTAGTGGTAGTATGTGCGCTTACTAATCCTACTTTGATTTACTGAATTACTGTTCACGGGATCGAGTCCGTCTGTTGACCATCAGGTATATAAATGAGTCACACGATGTTGCTCTGGTAATCGCAGGGATGGTTTTTACGAGGTTTCCTCTTGGTTTTTCAGTGAGGAACAGTGTGAAGTGGACAATACGTCATATAAGTGAAATACCCTTGAGTACGACGTTAAACAATCAAACAAACAAACGAAACCCTTAAAACGGCGTAAAACACTAATGAATGGATGAATGAATGAATGAATGAATCAATCAATCAATCATTCTCCCAGTCATTAGCAACTTATAATATTAATTACAAGGTTGAGACTATGCTGATTGTCTGTCTGGAACCAATCACCAGATTATAATAATGGAATAAATGGAAAGGTTTGCAAATCTGTAATAGATAGCTAAACTGCAATCCAACATAACACCAGTTTGGTAGGGGTAAGTTACTGAACAAACTACTTGTGGACCATTTTATGCGCAAGTTTTGGTGATTTTAAATGTTTTCTTTTAACATTTTGTTTTATGTAGAGAAAATTGTGGAACCATGTAGAGGTCCTAAGTATAGCTATTATCACAGACGTTTTCGCCGTGTGCCTACCATAGACACATGTGAAGCCAATGATGTCCTCTGTCGCTTTGAAGCCAATGAACAGTTTAAGAGAGATAAGTATGTATTTCATGGGTTCATTCAGTGAATCTCCCTTCTATGTATCAGTTTTAACATTTTGGATATTAGTTGTAAACTAGAAGTCATGCAATCAAATATCCTCTTTTCTCTGAAATGCTTCTTAGTTATTATAGAATACTGTACAGATACATGTTAATAGGAATCAAACTAATTTTACTGGCTTAAATGAAAAAACATTTTTTTGCTGAATTATCAAATTGGCTGTAGAATCTATGTTAATTGATAAGACAATGTCATGCATGCCCTGGAAAAGAACTTAGGGATTTGGTTTCTTGGTATAGTCAGCCCTCTGGCTAAGGGCAGTTGGTTTGAAGCATAGCAATGCTGTCTTAACTTAACACTGGAGGAAAATAAACTTTCGAACATTATGGAAATGGTTCACATCTTGGTTGTGCTAGTGTAAATTATTGTTGGAATACACCGCCGTCATATAAGTGAAATACCCTTAAGCACGGTGTAAAACACCAATCAATCTTGTTATAGTCCGGTGTTCTCTTTTTTGTACATGCTGCTCATCATTCATGATTAGCGTTTAATGATGTCGTTCAATGATATGCAGTGTGTATCTTAAAGTATTTGGCTTACTTTGTGCTTGCTGTACTCTATATGTTTTAGGTTAGTTGACAATGAAATTTTGAAGATCCTACGTCAACGTCGTATTGAATGTGAAGCATATGAGGGACCTGATGCAGCTAAGAACTGTAAAAAATTTGTCAGAGACTTGAAGGATGGTGAAGAAAACTGGTTTATGAAATGTAGGTTAAAATTTGATACATGAAATGTTGATTCATCATGTTTTGGAGAAATTTCAGGAGATTTTATCTCCATATTCTCAGAGAATGTCAACCAGGTCATGAGTCACAATGTACAGAAACCTGACCCATATTTGTCTTGATACAATAGATCCTCCACTTCATATTGTGTAACATGGTGTAATATTTGCAGCTTTTCATATTGGCAAATTTGTCAGCATAAATTGTGTCTATGGTAAAAGATAAGAATTAAAGTGATATGCAGCTAAGATTTAACTGTTCACAAATGCAAAAATGTGATGTTTAGGTTGTGATATAAGATCATTATTTCAACAGTGGAAAAAAGTCTTATATAGAACTTATTATTGTCGTGAACGGCTATCCTCCTTTTTAAGCTCTGAAGTCTGAAGGGTCATACAACATGGGGCCCTGGGTGTATTGTGTATACGCCATGTTGTTATAGATGCCTTCCAACGCATCCATAAGCAAACGGACACACTGGTGACCGACCATGTTTTGAGACAATGACGTCAGTCCCATCTGTTAAATTAACTAATAAATGGCTATGCTTACTCGAATGCAAGTGCAATATAGATGTTTGTCTTTGAAAATATGCAATAAAAATAATAAGTTTAGGTCCTAAAACAATTGTCTTTCCCGTTTAGAGGAAAATTTAGCCCCCTTAGACCATAAGCTACATGTAAGGGGGCTTTCTGAAAGAGGCTTGTCTCCTTAGTGTAAGTGGCCTAAGGGGAAAACTAAGGTCACCTTAGCTTATGGAGGTTTTGTGAGAGCGGGCCCTGCTCACCGTATCTGAGAAAATAAGCTGTTGCCATTACTCTTATCAGTTATTAACAAAGGCAAACAAATGAACCCCACTTTGAGTCTATACTCCTGTTTGCAGCACAGCTATCCTCCTGTTATACAAGGCTTGGTGATTAAATGGTGAGAAAATAGTGTCTAGACAAAGAGAATTATGGTCTTTTCCATGGTGTTCACCGATTGCTTGAACTTCATATCGCTTCAATAAATTTTGTAAACAAGTAACACAGTTCTAAAATAAATAAATATTTTGACTTAATATGCTACTCTATGTTGTTATAGATGGTGATTTAGGAGCTGTCTCGGATGTAGCTGAAGCTTACATGAAACAAAAACACAGACTGGTTTGGGAAAGACGACATGGTAAGGATGCCATGCGGACTGCACATATTCCCTGATCTAGGACTAGCTTTTGGAATCGAAGTGTATCAACTAGTTTATTCGGATGTATACACCATAGACTTACAGTGCTTTATCATATTTGGTCATAATTTGTCAGAACAGTAAAGCCATATTGGCTTCATATTAGCAGCTGCTCTGCTTGACAAAAGAATTAACTTTTGATTTGTGTGATTGTTGAAATAAAAAAAATCGAAATACTGGTATGCATCTTGTTTCCATTGCTTACGGATATATAGTACCTTTACATTGGTGTGATTGAATTGTGGTCAAGTTCGTTAATATTGACACCATACTTATTTTATAGTAGAAATATTCTATTTGGCAAGATGATGCACATGATTGAGTTTCGTGTATGTCCGCCCACAGATAAGACCACTATTTGAGAAATAGTTAAAACATCGGTGTTAATTCTCAACGTTTTGATGTGTCCGAGGCTCTGAGCCAATGCATAGCAGTGAAGCCTGTACATGTGTAATGTAATAGTTGCTCCCAGTGCTAGCTGAACCCAAGCAGTACGGACAGGTCTGTCATGTAAGACAAAACATGAAGTCTTAGTTCTGGGTTAAGGCTAATACTAAACTTAACTCGTAAATTAATGTCATATCTTACATGATCGATGTTCGGCAATCTGACCTAATAAACTGATTTGTAGTGTCTTATAACTATATTTTACAACTTTTCAAGTGCATATCTTCTTACCAATGTACTAGAGCATGCCAGGGTGGTTTCTAACCTGGATTGTCTAGAAAATGAACTTGTAGTACAACCAAGCTTGATCAAAGAAAATACACCTCAGTTGGATCTTTTATCAAAATTGCTTTTTTCAACAGTGCAATCTTGACTAGGCCAAGAAAAACAAAAAACCTAGAACCAAATTGACTGTATGGAGACGACATTGCCTTGAAAGAATCCTGTTACCTAGTTATTGTCCTAGCAATTGCAATTCATAGTACACAATTTTTGTAATTCTGATAAATAATTACGCCATTTCCGCCGTGTAAGTCATAACATGTTGACAGTTGTGAAAGTATTATAATCTAAGATTTTCTAAGAAATCCTGATGTTAACTAACTAATACGGTTACCATTGTCTATCATGGAAAAAAAGCTTCCTTCAGCTCAAACCATAAATCAGACCGCATTCCGACAACTTTTGTCTGTGTGTTTGGAAACAAATTCAACTTTTAATTTGGGGTGTACCATACTCTTGTTAAGACTGAATTGTATTACATGAAACTCTGCAAAACACTAGGATTGCAACAGTGTATTTTATAATTTACCCATAAACTAGAATTAGATCCCACCTGTAAAGACGGAATAAGTTGCATTTCATCTATTGTGCAAACAATATAGCTGCCACTTAGTAATTTTACTATACATGCCTATGTGTTCTGAACACTATAACTATATATTTCAAACTTAAATATAGCTTTCTGCTCCAACAATTACAGCTGGGATTGCTTTTTGCCTAATGCACACACCAATATGGCCATCATTGCATATTTGACAGTATCCAAGACTCTTGTGTTGTAACAACATATGCTAAATATTAAATCACTGATTAACTTCAGACTTGTGGCTTTTATAGCCTCCTACTCTTGCAAATACCTATGCATTCCCCCTAATTCAGCAGACCCACATGACTGCCATTGTTTAATTTGATTATTCAGACTTTAAGAGGGAAACAAATCTTGCTTATGTTTAACTTTGTCAGGCAAACATATCTATGCTCGTTATTTATTCAATGGAAATGTAAACAGATATGAGAAAACGGTGTATTTACATACTCATTACATCAGATCTGTGGGCGCCACCAAGTTTGATCAAAATTATACAACTCTGCCACAGCTACTAGATAGGGGACACGGTAACACACTAAATGTAAAGCTAGAATAAGCAAAAATCCATAAAGAAAAGAGAATTCTTTATTTCAATGTATTGTTCTATTTTCGTGGTGATCTATTTTTTTTTTAACCCAAACTTTATGTAAGAGCATGGTAACAAATTTGCAAGGGAGATCGAGTGTCTTTCGTCTCGGACACATCAGTTACGCATGTATTTAACCATTCTGCATGAAGTTTTGGTTGAGATTTCTTAATTGTCGACGCTTTGAAACTATTCCAAGTGTGGTATTAATTACAAAAGGGTGCGTTCTTTCTATTCTTGTCCCTGAGTTTTCTTTTTCTCTTTTTAAGATTTGTTGTGAATAACACAATTTTGATAAATGCTTTAGATTTTGTTTATTCACACTTCAAAACTTTTCCAAATTTTCCCAGGGTACAATGCATGACCACACCTCAAATACTCCTACAGGACCACTTAAAATATGTGGTACATGTCATATTGGAGAATACATTTGTAGATATGGTCTCCTACCAAACTTACTGTATAAATGTACACATTTTGTCAAGTTTTAGTATATAGAGATGATCTGATGATCTATAACTTGGCCTTTACTCGGATACAAAAGAAACTGTTCAAGGATTATGAACATGATTTTTTTTTTTGGAAAATCAAGCCTTTTGCAGAGGACTTGCCAGCTCCTCAACCTGTTGGGGTTGCTCTAATTGCTGTTTTTGTTTATGACAAACTTGAATCTTTCACTGGAGACTTGTAAGTTACATGTACTCAGCCGATGTGGTGGTTTTAATCAATTCCCCCAGGAGGAGAAAAGATGAATAAATTGATCAAAATACTGCCGAAAAGCAATTTGGAATTAAATATAGAAGTTACCACAGAACCGCGTCATTTTGAGAACTATTTCAGAAGAAAGAAACACATGTTAAGTTGTGAATGATAACGCAGCTAAATTGTGGTCAAAGTAACTTCAATATGGTTTGCTAACACATGTTAAGTTGTGAATGATAACGCACTTAAATTGTGTTTAAAGTAACTTCAATATGGTTTGCCAACACCTTAAGAATGTGTTTTGACAAAATGAAGAATGTTTTGATTTTATGATATTTGAATGAATCAGGAACATAGTATTAGACAGTTCTTTCCCTTCCATCAATTTCTGTGTTTTAACATTGTACTAAGCTGAAGATTTTTTTATATTTATTCATATGATGGGTCAGCCTAATGGGTGGAGGAAACCACTCTCGGACACCAATGGTGAACAAAGTAATTACAAGAACCAAAGACAACAGATTGCCTTCTTGTTGCCTCTTAGCTCCACAAGCAGAAAGGTCCCTCCAAACTTCAATTTCTGTATTACCAAGCTTACGTTCACCAAGGGCCAAGCAAGCTTTCCCAATATTAACTCAGGAGTTACTTGTGGATGATTGGAAGAGGCTTCCTGGTGCTTAGTTTGTTTGTTTGTTTGTTTGATTGGGGTTTAACGTCGTACTTCCTGGTGCTTGGAGATTAGGGACAACACATAACCAATATGCAGTTATGTCTTTCATTGTAAAACTACATGTTGTGCACTCGGTGCTTGAATATTTGGTTAATTGTTTGGCATCAAGGGGGATTTCATCAGTTGTGCTGAAATACTATCTTATGAGGACAACGTATTGTTCTCATTTTGCCTCAACTTAGATGAAAAACAAGGAGAAAGACTTGTTTAAAAAAAACAAACATAATAGCTGGAGTCACTGTTGCAGGCCTTCCTCATACCAGAGGTCAACTGGATCCTGTGAGTGGTACATCAGAGAAAGATCAGTAGTTCAACATGCTAACCACTGAACTATGTTTAGGACCCCACTATCGATCAAGTCAAATAACCTTTCACAGCACAATCACACAATAAGGATTTCTGATCTGGGTAAAGATTTCAATGTGATCAGCAAATTCATTAAAAAATGAAAATAAGACAATCTTATCTCGATAGATATATATTTATTACACATTGTACAGCATTAACAAAGCCAGCATGTTTCACTATAGCAAAATGCACTGTTAATAGGGTATCTCAGGACACAAAAATGATCACTAGACTATGATGAGAGAGCTATGGTGAAATATGATTGATGGATTGAACGGTGTTTAACGCCGCCCTTAAGGGTATGTCATTTACATTACGGCGATGTACTTCCAACAGTTGAATAGCGACAAAACCACTATCAGAAGTGTGATTTACAAGTATTTTGTATGAACTATTAGATTAACTAATTTAATTGATTATTGTATATTTTTACCTGTATGATGGTGATATTTTTACCTGTATGATGGTGATATTTTTACCTGTATGATGGTGATATAACAGCAATAGCCACAGTGACCACATTAAAGTGTGGAGTGTTTTGCTGTGGTGTAAACTTCTGGTTCCAGTAATGATAAGTATATACACTATGATTATGTTGGAAACGTACAACCTTTAACTTGATAGTGACCTTATTCAAAACTATGCGGCCATTCCTTCCAAAATCCCAGAAAAGAGACGAACATTTAATATAGTCCAGTATATGCGAACATGATTTTGTGCATTAAATTTCATTTTAAAACCTGATAGCAAATAAATCACAGAAATAATCTTGATACAAGAAAATTGTTCAACACTTGTGTCGAGTACATACCAATGGATTAAAAATCATCTCTTTTATAATTATAAAAACAATATTTACAAGAACTATTTACAAAAGACAATGATACAGTCTCCAGATGAGGAAAGCAAGAAGATAGTACAGAGGAAAAAAGGATAGTATAGACGTCTGTAAAGATACAAAACTTTAAAATAACCTTCAAATAAGTAGAGATAAATTTCATTATCACTTCCTTTCTAATAAATAAAAGACTTAAGTATTTCGACATTTAAACGCCATTATGTCAGCCAATTAAAAATGATAAAATATATATAGCACAATGAGAGAGAAGTCTTGAGGTTGTTGAAGAGTATGCAGGCTATACACAATGAAAGTAAAAAATGGCTACAGAAATTTTCAAGTGTCCATAACATTCTCGAATATCTTTTTGCAGAACCATCAGCCTGACTAGTGTCAAATCCTCTAGAATGAACTGAAAATACAAGAAAAATGATAATATAGTTAAATGCAGGAATAAAACAATACAATAATGCAACAAATTTTTTATTCCACAATTTTTCGCCGCCCCTGGTAGCTCTATTCATTGATTGGTGGTTAACGCGGTGCTTAAAGATATTTCAATTATTTGATGACACTATCCCACACATTTATCACTTGTACACAAGTATAAAATGCTCTGGTGGAAATTAATGCTTCTCCAGTGCTAGGTCTATACTTAAAACATACGAAACAGAACCAACAGGTTGCTATGACAAACTTGACATACATTAGATTTGTTTTGCAAATTGTCAAATTGACAAAGCAGATGGACTTGCAGATATTCGTGCTGTATTCTTTAGTTAAAACTTTTTGCTGTGAGGGACATGCCAGGGTGTTCCGCTTAAACCATTGAGCTAGCATGCCAGGCATTGCATTCATAGGATTCATTTGATTGGGCTATACAGTCGTACTCATGGATATTTCTCTTATATGATGGATTGTACACTTCTAACTATACTGGACTTAAATACAGTGAAAAAAAACCCCAATAGGACACTTCATAAAAAACCCAGCAATTGCTGGCATCACCTCATTGAATCCCTCATATACCTGATTGGGAGATTATTAACCTGTAAGGGGTACATCAAAGGAGGATCAGTAGAAAATGCCCTGAACAACATCACAGGCCCATTCGTTACAACTTTTTGCTGTCAGGAACAGGTCAGGGTGTTGTAGGTTTTGTTTGCTTGGGGTTTAACGTCGTACTCAAGGGTATTTCACTTATATGCGGCGGATTGTCCACTTCACACTGTTCCTCGCCTCATTACGGTGGAAAATCAGGAGGAAATCTCGTAAAAACCACCCTCAGAATTGCGGTAAAACTTGGGAGGAAACCTCGTAAAAACCACCCCAACGATTGCCGGAGCCACATTGTGTGACTCCCTCATATACCTGATGTTCACCAGACTGACTTGATCCCATAAACGGTACATTGGAGTAGGATTAGTAAGTGCACACGCTAACCACTAAGCCACGGCTGGGGGCCATTCATATGGGGATGGTTTGGGGTATTGTGGTGTACTCAACATTATGTAACTGCTATGATGGTATGCAAGCCCCATGGGTCAATACAACCACCCCACACAGGAACACATGACTGGTATCAAGACAGGGCAGTCAAAAGACATAAAAAAGTGGCATGTAGTACTAACCAATTCTCTACAACTTTGAGGAGGTCAGAATATCTTCACAGAGTTTCTTGTAGTGCCAAACATCTCCCTTCACTCGTTTCCTACAGATTCCAGTATATGGCATCTTTGGGATGTTACACACTTCTAAGTCAAAAGCCAGTCGAATTCTACCCCAGTCATCCATAACTGTACATCTTAAAGTGTAACTGAAAAATGTAAAAGTAGTGATTAAGTACAGGTATTAAATATGTTGACTATATATTATACTCACTAACATAACACCAAGCCAATCAGAGCCTTTTAATATGTTACATGTACATTGTACAGAATCACCGCTAATATTTCAAGAACAAAATGTTTTTTTCTAGATTTCTTAAGCTACATCATTAGTTTTTAACAGCTTTCACAAAAGATTTTTAAAACCAGTTCCATTAATAAAATGATACTCACTCGCTTTGTTTATAAGGGATACACTTTTCGTCGACAGTTGCTTTTAACCTCTTAAGAACATACTCAGCTGATGTTTCGCATGTTCGGAACACATTATGCAGAGCCTGCAACATGATACAATAATTTAATTAATCCATATTTTGTGGCACATTTTCATCAATTAAGTGATTATTTTTTTTTTTTTTTTAAATTTACAAACATTGTTTATTATGAATGTTATAAATAATTTTTGTTTCCATATAGAATATTTGTTAGCAAACATTTAGGTAAAATGGAACAATAAAAAGGCAGACTAACACAGCCATAAAATGTTAAGTATTTTGCTGTGTATGAAAATTAATGGCCCTCCAGTTCAAACCAAAGACTGCTTGGAACATACTGCGATTAGGCAGAGGGCACTAAGGCTATAAACCATTGGACACAACTGTCGTCAGCAATAAGCAGACTAGTAATTGCATTCGGCTAAGGCTATCGAAATGCAGTGTTTGAGGCCAAATTGCAAGTTAATTAACTCCCATTACAGGGGGAGAGGTGGTATACATACTTTGACTTTCCTTGGCCCATCAGACGTTGATTTGCTCTGTTTTTTAGGTGTTAACATGTTAAACATTTTCTCTAAACTTCCAAACACTGATCCCTTTCTTGATCTGGAGGGTGTGTCAACATGGGCCTTATTCAACTCATTATCAACAGAGGCAGCCCTATGGAGAAATATACAGACATACATTAAATCTTAGTCACGGTCAATTTACAGAAAGAGGGTGGTTACTCAAATCTTAACCAATGTGAAAAACAATGTCTTTGTCTTCACATTGCCAGATTTATTTTACTAATAAAAACATGAACAGGAGATTTCTCATAAGTACCTTTAATTTAATTGCATTGAAGATTCTCAAATCTGTACGCAATAGTTATTTCTCAATAGATCAGCAGCTAATGTGCTGAATTCATTGCAGATAATCAATAATGAGGCACAGATGATATTGAGGGTTTAAAACCATTCCCGCCTATGTCCAAAATGACATTTTGACAAATACAAGTCCATACAAGCTATGAAATCCTTATATAAAGTATTAAAGGTCATCTTTTTTGTTTTTTTGTTACTACAAATTTGTCAAACTTAATGCTGGGGTCTTGTACTCCTAGGAGCCTGGGTGGGTAACAATAGTCATGGGCAGGTCTGGTTTTAAGCCCGCGAAATATAAGGTCAGTGCAGTGTAAAGATACTTGTACAATATATAATTCTGGTCAAGGTACTGCCTTAAGTATAGTTGATCACAATTCAGTTAAGGATGTTTCGTGTCCTAGGACAACAAAAATCTTCAGCCAATTCATTTTAAACTTAAAGTGTTCCCTACAACCAACTGTTTCAATGACAAACAAGTGTAAATCATAACTTACTTTTTCTTTTCACTGATAGGTGTTTCAAACGCCAGAGACTGGGTAAGTTTGTTTATCTGAGAATCGTATGATCGAGATGGTGAAAGTGTTGTATTTAAAGTCAGGTCTGTTGGTTTGGATGGGGTTGCAAATAACACTGAAAATGGGAAAATTCATCTTCAGTTAATATCAAATCTAGAATGCAGAATTAATAAACAGAAATCATTCATATATTTACACCAAACAAACAATATCTACAGTAGCACATTACAAGAACGTTACAAAACAAAGCTTCCTTTTCTCGGATCAAAGAAATCTTATTGACCTTTATAATTGATACATTTAAAGTCCTGTAAAATAACAAAATATGGCATGATTGATGTTTTTTTCACACTGCGCCCAAGAATATTCAACGTTAATGACAGCAGTGTATCCTTACATTAATCCACTAGAACAACCATAAAATCGGACAGTTGTGCTATGCTCCAAACTAACTGCCCTATGCCAGACAGGTGCTTGATTGGTATTTGAAGGCGTGCTCAAGGGGATCATTGAATTGACCTCCGTGTACTAGCCAAATAGCCACACTAGCACAACCACAAAAAAGCAAATGTCTTCTTCTGTTAAGTCATGTGTCAAGTGCTACATTCTGAATGTACAGCCCCTACACAGAGGCCCTGTTAAAGAGGAACGTATAGCACAAATTCAGTCAACTTAACTTAACAGAGACTTACTTGTATCATCGACACTGTTTGACGTTATAGGGAGTTGTTTAGCCATCAATGGAGAGCGAGGTTTAGGTTGATCAGTTAAATGTAATGGTATGGTAGGTTTGGACGTTCTGTTCACTTTGGATCTACCTGTAGCAGGTGTTAGAGGGATTAAAAAGTTCTCCTTGTTTTCTAGATCGTCTCTTCTCTCCTCCCTTACTGGGCGGTTCTCACTCTTTGGTGTGTCTGGCAGAGGTGTTAGCACTATGTTCTCAATATCTGCACTATTTCTTTTCTGTTCCTATAACAGTAAACATACTTCTTAAATCTATCGAATAGTACCATGAGCAAGGCACAGCCCCACCACCTTCAGTGACTATCTCTACACACCCATATCTAATTTTTTTTCTCACAATTCTAACATCCTTAAAGATATAAGAAGTTCAAGAAATCCGTGCACACTATTAACAGTACCTTTATTTCTCCAATACCATTTATAAATAAGAGGTCTACTCAATCATGATGATGTACACAACATATTCAAAATTATTATTTAAATTTACCCAGAACAAATAAGGATTTTACTGTTTTAGTCTAGTACATATAAAGAATCTTCAATATATTGGCAAATGTTATCAGCATTCTATTATTTTATCCAAAAAGCCCAGTAAGATCGATCCCTAATATTTTATTGCACAAACCTTGAGATGGTTACCGATATGACTCTTAGGTCGCTGTAACAACCTAACTGGACGTCCCTTCATTTTCTTCTCCAGTAATAAAAAGTATGTCGCCGTTAAATAATCATAACTCCACTACAACCAAACATAAAGTAATGATTAGGACTGCATGTCATGTGATTCAGAATAGATTGTTTGACTGGGATGGACCGGTTCTTTCACCCATATGACTGTGTCAGCCCATTGGGCGAAGTAATCCACGCCGATGACAAGAAACAAAGACAAGATAAATAGAGGACATAATACAAAGACATCACAAACAGATCTGCTTCATGTTGCCCCCTTAGCTCTGACAGCACCAGGAAGCTTCCTCCCAACCCTCTGCAATTCAGAATAGAATATTACAACTTGAGAACAAGATATATAATTTTGATACTTACAAAAGCAGGTATCATGAGCCTCATAGGATATAAATTGAATACATAAATTAAGGATTCTTAACTGGCAGACCTGCCTACCCTGGAAAACATTTATGCGTAAGAAAAGTATTTTCTTACAATTTTGTATAACACCATAGAATTGAATGTGTAGTTTAATGTCATATTGGTGTATTCAACATAAATTTTGCGAACAAAATACTCAAGGTAGGCAGGTCTGAACTGGGAATAAGTGAGGACGACATAGCTAGCTTGGAGCATACTGTCCAAAAACAGTTGCCACTTGTTTAAAGGTTAATACTGATTTATGCAATCTTCGTAAGTGTGAATATATTTAACAAATGTTGGAAAAGGCAAATAAAACAAAAAAAAATAAAACACGAACTCCTGGACTACTCCATGTGAACAAGTTACTTGTAAACAAACTTTCTGCCCTTATCACTTGAGAAAAGCCCCGCAATAAGCAGTAGCCAGAAGTTCATATTTAAATTCAAATAATTTTTCTTGCCTGCTGTTTGACAGCTAAAGGTTTGTGAAAAAAGGAATAGAATGAGACAACTACAAGGGACCCTGAACACCTCACCTCTGTCACATTATCCTCCATGTTACCTTTGCTTTTACCATAATAAACAGCCAGTTCTGTGATACAATCATCATCCACTTTCCTCTGTTCAATCAAATCAAAAAAATGAAAATTCTCAAATATAACTTCATAATCATTTTACTGCAGTGACCTTATCCCATGACAGAAGCTGCACATGTGATCACACTGAATTGTTTATTTCAGCATAAAGGACTGTGTAGTTGTTTGTCATTGCTCTATAAGACTGGCATAGACAGAATACTTGCCTAGAGTACACAGGTCTTCTATGTACTTCTTCAGCTAGACGGTTCTATTCTTTCCAGTGTATGCCCCTTACAGATTTCTCAAGATTCATGAACAAAAAAACACCTTATTCATTTTAGTCAAATAAACAGAATAATTTTAACTAACCTTGTATTTTGTCTGCCACTCTACAGGTATATCAAAAGACTTTGTTAACCAGGGATGCTGAATGAGTTGGTCTATAGAGAGCCTGTGTTTGGGATGGACCTGCAATAGCTGGCTGAGTATGGACACACTTTCTGCTGACAACCAGCTGGGCACATCATAACGGCCAGACTGTTAGCAACACAAGACAGAAAAAAAGAGTCAGTATATTCTATAATCTTTCCAACAGTATCAAATTAAAAATATTTACTAAATCTTCAAACTAAAAATATCTGTGACATGGACTTATTAATAATTATTCAATCCAGTTATTCTGTGATCAATAGTTAAACATTTTACTAGGAGTGAAAACTTTCTTGGACATACGTTTCCCCCCCTAACTAGACAATCTAATGCTGTTAAAAGATACTCTTATCTTATTTCAGTCCACTTTATTCTATCATTGACATATATATCAATACATCTTAATAGACCTACCTGGATTTTCTTATAAAGATTGGAAATATTGTCATCATCAAAAGGGAGATAACCACATAACAGAGCATACAATAACACACCCATACTCCACAAATCAGCCTGAAACACCAAACCCATAATAATGAATAACTTAATACTATCATTTTTTTGTTATCTTTCATAAAAACATTTCTTGGTCTTCATCAAAGTTTAACTATAAACTGCTTAAGTTATGGTAATGTTATTTCATTACTAAATCCAGCTTTAAATGTGTTACCAACTGTTTTACACATTTGTTTGATTGATTCGTGTTTGACGCCGTGCTAAAGGGTATTTCACTTATATGATGGGGGTGTATTCCAACAATAATTGCACAACCAAGATGTGAAGCCTTTTCATAATATTGGAAAATTAATTTTCTCCAGTGTACACATTTGGATCCAGCCATAGCTGACAGCATAAATGTGCTGCATTCATATAATCCTTAACTGGAAGGTGCTAACCCAAAATGACAAAACTGTCAACAGGTAAGCCTGTGCTCCTTTATGCGGTTTCATTAACAGAACTGAAAATCCTGTCATTGTGACAATGTTTCTATTACTACAAGTCATCGTTTTAGGAAATTGATTGATCAATTGATTGATTTGTGTTTAAGTTTAGGGTATTTCACTTATATGATGGCAGTGTATTCCAACAATAATTAACACAAGCACAACCATCAGGGCTGTTATGTATTACCTCTGAACCCAGATAATTCTTCCCTGAGACAAGTTCTGGTGCTGCATAAGCTGGGCTACCACAGCATGTATACAAGTGGCTGTCCATCCCACCCTGAAAATATACAAGTCATATTACAGTTATAGTCATTGTAAAGCAATTGTAGAAGATCTTAATTGTGTACGGAGCCAGAAGGTCTGACAGCTGTGCTATAATTGAGAGCACAGTTTTAAATTTTTTTTAAAAATCTTTGGGGTTATTAGAAAATAACCAAAACAGGGATCAACATGTTATAGTGAAATGTACTAGCCAGTAGACAAAATTATTTTTTACTAAAACCCCATTATTTCACAGGGACCCCCTGCCAAAACTACATTTTTGGTTTGAACATTTCAAAAGCAAATGTTTCAGAAGGCATTGTGCAGGGGTTCATAGAAGTCCAGTTTAATTACCCTCGATGGGTAGTTAAGCTTGAAAAAAAAACCTCAATTTGAAATATTTTAACGCATCATTTTTAAAAAACTTAAGACTCCATTTTTTATGTTTAAGTGTGATAAAAATAAATAGTTTGGCATTAAAAAATGAAAAAAACTCAAATATTTGGACGTCAATGAACCCCTGTTGTGACAAGACAGAGTAATGAAGAGATTCCTACCTTAGGTTTAGCACAAAGACCAAAGTCTATCAATTTGAGATTCTGTTCCTCATCCAGTAACAAATTCTCCTACAAAATCACGATCATAATATATCATAAAAGTATCAAAACATTAACCAGGCACTTCTTGTTGCACTGTGTTAGTGTGATTGCTTATGGGGTAGAGTAAAAAAACAATTAGAGCAATGGTAGGTTTCAGCAATCTGAGAATAATAATCACAGTAACATTCAAAACATTTAAAAACCATTCATCTTTATTTTTTAAATTGTAGTCCTCAAAAAAGTTGGGTTCTCCACTAAGTGAATACTGTTTGCATTTCACAAGCTAACCCTCACACATTATTTTTTTGTTTTATTTCAGTTTTATTCTTTTTTTAGTTCTCCATTTTAATACAAATATATTAAATGTTAATATTATTCAGGATTCTAACTGTTTTACATTGGGTGCTCAAATTTTTGGCACCAAATCTGTGGAAATGGATTCAAACTGGACACAAACCAGGACTGGAATATAAACTTCTGTTTGTCCTGTTAATGTATTTCTTTGATTGGGGTTAACCGTTACATGGGTATTTCACACTTGCTGGAAAATCCACATCTCACTTTGTATCAATTAAATACAGACGAAAACCCTGAGGAAACCACGTAAGCCAACCATCTCCATCCATCAGACCATTCAGCACAGGAAGTGTTTACCCTGAAGCTCATCAAGCTGGCTGTGATATGATACAACAACAACATGTCACAGTCCACTTGATGAAACTCAAAGTAAGATCATCAAATGCTGACATTTCTTGAGATTATTTAATGGGCTGGTTTTTAAAGCCATGCATAAGGAGCAGTATATTGCTTATAGAAAACTTTAACCGTTGAGAAGAACATTGGAGGATAAGTAGTTCAGCACTAACCACTTGGCAACAGCCACCAATCCCATAGTTGACTGAGGACAACAAGACAAACATAGCGCCAGAAAAAAGTGAAATTTAATAAGTTAACAGTTAAAGATAAAGTCTATGTCCAAAATATTATTTATTGAAAAAGTAGGGGGGGGAAAACCCTCAAAGCAATAGATCATATAATGATAAAGAGAACTGGAAAACATACTGGTTTGAGATCTCTGTGGGCATAGCCCTGGTGATGAATGAAAGAAACGGCCGAGACAATCTGACGGAAGAATATCCTAGCTTCATCCTCTTCTAATCTATCTTTAGCCACAATGTAATCAAAGAGTTCACCTTCTGGACAATACTGGGTTAAAACAAATAAACAGAAGAAATAGAGGTTACATTTAACTTGAATAACTTATTCTTGTGTGATTGTAATTTTGTGACATGCTCAATTCAAACAGGTCATGATAATATTGTTGGTTTGATTAGGGTCTAATCCGTACTTAAGGCAACTTCACTACCATTGACAGCCTTTGTTTGTTTGTTTGATTGATTGGGGTTTAACGTAGTACTCAAGGGTATTTCACTTATATGATGACGGATTGTCCACTTCACACTGTTCCTTGCCTTATTACGGTGGAAAAC
>JAQQZZ010077394.1:0-20096 GCA_030265115.1 Mopalia vespertina
AAGTTTGAAGTTAATCGGTGAATTTGTTTTCAAGCTAGCGTGTTCACAAACATTTGTGACGGACGGACGGACGGACGAAAGGACGGACGGACGCCGAGTAGCATTTCTAAGTCCCCCCCCCCTACTATAGTAGTGGTGGACAAAAACTCGATGACACACATAGGTACGAAACCTCTTTTCCCGGGGGTCGAGTTATAGCCTCTTACAATGCATATCTTGTCGTTACTCGGATTTTTTACTTTGGGTAACTTGTTCAAAGAATTCCCCTGGAATCCCATTATATAGTTAACTGGTTTGATTGGAGTTTTACGTTGCTCTTAAGTTTTTTTTTATGTATATTTAATCCGTTATAAAGATGCCTAAACCAATGCCTTTTAAAACTGAAAAGCAATTTACCCCCGTCCATATCCGCCCATACCCGTCCAGATACAACCATCAAATCAAACCATATATCCCAGATTAGAATAATCTCGTCCATTTTCACGGTACGATAAGACTTTCGAACAAAATGTTAAATGTTCTGCTTAACATACAATAGGTACCAATATGGGATATTGCAATTACTTTACTTACATAGTCCGACAGATGCATGGGATTTCCCCATAAGATGGGCACATTTGACAACTTTCCCAGCGGCAGGTTGGGGGCATGTTACGGCTTTTACATCGGGTGTGTCTTGGTTGACAGACAATTTGCAGTATCGGTTGTCACTACTCACAGCTGTTATGAACGCCTTCACCAGAACATTTGACGAATCAGCCACTATATCCTTGCATTGAAAGCACCTTAATCCTTAAACAGAGGAAGAACAAAATAATATTAAAGAAACAGAAAGCAGACACGGAGGTTACATCAATCGATCAATCGATGGATCGAACTCCGGTCGTTTGGTTAATCTTTTGGGCGGTTCGTTATGACTTTAGCCTATGGTCGGTCTGTCAAATTTTTAAATACATATTTTATGAAGCATATCTCACCTGATGTGGCTGAAAATAACACAAACAGACAAACTGTAATTAACATCCCTGTTCCAAACATCTCCATTTTTAATCACTGAAACATATTAAATATAAATTATAATACATCTACTTGTAAAATAAACAGAGGAAATGACCTTTGAACCGTCACTTATGCTGTCGAGATTATTTGTTTTCCTGTGTAATCGTGATGTAAGTTATCTACAAATATCAGTTTGCTTGGAAACACAAAACTTGGATAATGTCGAGGGTCTTGATCACATTATCCAATCACAGCTAACCGCATACATCGCTCGTAGGCTGAATTAAAGATAGAATGAAACGTTTTGTGTTTGCAAGCAAACTCTGAGAATTATAGATAACTTACGTCACAATTCTGTGTTAGGATTTCAAGATGAACTATTTGTCTAACACGGACAGGTGGTATTCATTTATTTTATGTGATTAGTGGACTTGAATCGGTTAAATTTCTTGTGTCCGTATCTTCTCGACTATTCACACACTGAAATAATCTCGTGTTCGTGTCGGTACTTCCTCGACTATTCACACACTGTAATAATCTCGTGTCCGTGTCGGTATCTCCTCGACTATTCACACGCTGAAATAATCTCGTATACGTGTCGGTATCTCCTCGACTATTCACACACGGAAATAATATCGTATACGTGTCGGTATCTCCTCGACTATTCATACAATGACATAATCTCGCGTCCATGTCAGTATCTCCTCGACTATTCTACAATGAAATAATCTCGTGTCCGTGTCGGTATCTCCTTGACTATTCATACAAGGAAATAATCTCGTGTCCGTGTCGGTATCTCCTCGACTTTTTACACAATGAAATAATCTCTTGTCAGTGTCGGTATCTCCTCGACTATTCATACAATGAAATAATCTCGTGTTCGTGCCGGTATCTCCTCGACTATTCATACAATGAAATAATCTCGGATATTAAATGACCTATCTGGAGATGGGAAGTAACTCTGGTAGAAATTTACTAGAACTGTCGATTGTGTTTTGGGGTCTATATTTTGTATAAATTCCATATCGCAGGCCATTTCGTTCAACTTATAACAAGTCATGGGTTTAAGCAATGAAGCACGTTAGGTTGATATGTTCTTTTGTATGGAGGCTGGTAATTTTACAAATTTGTGTGTAAAATTATTGTTTCATTTCATCTTCGAGATATCTGCACGAATGTCGATAGAGTCGAGAGGTGTTCTGACATAACGACTGTCCTGTGAGTAGTGAACGGAAATGAACAATTTAAGATGACGTCGGTTCAATCCAAAGATGATTTGTTTGGTTTTTTTTTGATTGGGGTTTAACGTCGTACTGAAGGGTATTTAATTTATATGACGACGGATTGTCCACTTCACACTGTGCCTTGCCTAATTAGTAAATAGGGTGGAAAATCGGGAGGTAACCTCGTTAAAACCAACCACGCCATTGCCGAGCTATACCATGTGACTGACTCGTATACATAATTGTCGACAGACGGACTCGATCCCGTGAACGGTGAATTGGAGTAGGATTGGTAAGCGCACACGCTAACCACTAATCCACGACCGCGGACAATCAAAGTCTGTGTTTCGCGGCTCGATGTCACAGATTTGTCGCAGTGGGATTATCGGTCCAGGCAATTTTGAAAAAATAGTAAAAAATAAAAAGTAGTAAAATGTACATACATCATCTCAATAATTTTTTGCTAGGCAATACTGTGCAGGGGCGGAATAAATTGATATTCCACATCTGATACAAAGATATATGGATGACTACGGTTAGTATCAATGTAAATAGTAAATATGTTAGATTGCTTGATAGAATGGTGTTTTACGCCGTGCTCATTAGTAGTTCACTTATTTGACGGCGGTGTATTCGAAAATCAATTTACACTATAAACACAGCCATAAAATGTCAATCGTCTTGTTCTGTTGTATAAAACCTTTCTACAGAACTATACAAAGGCAGCATTGCGAAGCTCCATAGGAAACACCGTTAGCCGGAGGGCCAATTGAAAGCAAACTTTATTTTTTGAAAGCATTTTGTAGGCCGAAAATTGTGGAACCACGAAAACGGCTCCCTAGTATTGTTAATACAATACATTCCAAAAGGGGGCCTCTGAATAAATCACAAAATATAATTTTCGTAACTGGTGTTAAAATTTAGAACATTCGGAATACAGAGGAGAATAGAAGTAATTAAGTGAGAGCTTGTTAGAGTGGGGTTTAAGGCAGTATGTAGTGGTGACACCTCAACTCCGTGTATATATCCTTCTCGTCAGTTAATTTGAAAACCACCCTTGAAATATCACTTGTATTACAGGAACTGTCATCAAATGCTCTCTACGGCTACATTTCAAAACGAAACAAACGGACAAGTTTAACTGTATGGAAATCCGGGTTGAAAAATGCTGATATAACATATCTATACCAAAGGTCTAATATTAAATTCATGTGCTTGAACCCACAGGGGCTCGGTGTCATAGAGACCGTCTATGTATATAGAAAAGATAAAGGGTGGCCACTCTGGGGTCGACCCAGCTGAACCCTGGTGAAATTTAACTGATTCACTAAGCACATAAATTTAAATGAATACCACCTGTCCGTGTGAGACAAATAGTTCATTTGTGATGTTATAGATATGTTATTCTCAAAGTTTGCAAACTGTTCCTTGTTTTTGTTAATTCAGTCTACGAGCGATGTGTGTGGTTAGCTGTGATTGTCGATGACCTAATTCACATTATCCAATCACAGCTAAACGCATGCAAGGCTCATAGGCTGAATTAAAGAAAGAAGGTAAAGTTTTGTGTTTGCAAGCAAAAGTTGAGAATTATAGATAACTAACATCGTGTTAGGATTTGAAGATGAACTATTTGTCTCACACTGGAAGGTGGTCTTCACTTATTTTATGTGATTATAGTGGACTTGAATAAGTTAAATTTCACCACGGTACAAGTGGGTCGACTCCAGAGTGACCACCCTTTATCTTTTCTATATACAAAGACGGTCTCTGTGACACCGGGCCAGTACTTGAACCCAGGTCCACAGCGGAAAACGCATTCAAGTGTTTGTACACAAACCAGGATATTGATAATAGCTTGTCCTATGGGTACCGTAATATACTTGTGATAATAAGTTGTAACTGTGTCTATAGAATCGTTTCCTTTCTCTGGGTCTGTATAAGATACAAATACACCCAGAGCTACAGACAAATACATTACATGTGTGTAATTTAAATAGCTGCCTACAGTTTGCCACACGTATAGCGAGATGACCTACTTAAAAGCCGAGATGTGTGGCGTATAGGTCTGGTCATGTTACATCCGGAAAGTCCTCATCAAGTTTACTTTTTTTTGTTCAATCTATGATTCAGTCTGAGTAGGTTTGTGTATGTGCCAATCGGTATGAATGTCTAACCTGCTCACTACCTAGAATAAATGATAATAAAGCTAATGGTGCACCTTAATTGTCCGACGTCACCACCAACACAAAAGTAATGTAATTTACATCATATACATCTAAAGTGTCTGCAAAGATTTATGTGAGTCTAGGTAAGAGTTATCAAAAACAACAGTTAATCATCGTCCATCCTTCAACATTCTCAACATAGATGACGTCCAAAAACCAAATAGCACCTACGCGAAATAACACACTCCGATTTTTAAGCTTTTTCAAGTAAATTTATTTTTTTCTTCGGTTATAAAAAAATGAGGCCCTTGAGATTGACGTCAGCTGTCATATCGGAACATCACTCGACTGTTTCTGTATCCGTACAGTTTATCTCCCATTTAAACGTGGAAACGAAATCCTCCAAACTAGCTTAATACCCAACTTGCTTTGTTGTTTAAAGCACAATCAATTCAACGATATTTCTGTTTTCATCTAGGCCCTACAACTAGTTGTATATTCATATAGAGGTGGCATGTGATTAGATGTTAAACAAACTGTAGTTCGGTAGTCATGACATAATCGCCTGTTAAAGTAAATTTCAACAAATCTGTCAGAGTTATCTCCGATTTCAGAATGCTAATATTACGCAGTCTGGCAGAGATTAGTCCGCTGTGTGAAAGCTCTTCATAGCAATCATCTCAACTGTGATGGCCGATCTATCTATCAAAGCCAAAGACTCAACGAAAGACATGCTGATTTGACTATGGATTTTCGAGTGTGGCGTTCAGGTTGCATTTGTAATATAGGCTATACGGTAGCCTATTTTATTCTGTTCGATTAACACAAACAACAACCACTGAGAGCGAAAAATGCGGATTAAAATACAGGTTAAATTAACCCTATGGGGACAAAACAAACAACATCATTAATTCTTTTAGCCTATATAAAATGTTAGAGGTGTGATTTGTGGTTTCATACTCTAATCGACTCCGACAACAACTATGAAGTATACCCTACACCGTGAAGAGTCCTACGTAGCCTTACAGCAGATTGTGCTAGCCTGCTTTAATACTGGTTTAACAGGAAAAGAGCGGTTTGGCCCCTATTAAAGTTACACACTTACCCAGTAATTTAGCCAGTCCTGTATATAGTCAGCAGCAAATGGCGATTACTTTTTGGTCCGAAGTCTAGGTGTATTCAATATATTATGTACCAGCACACACCAACAACAAAGTTAACTGCGGTATGGTTAAGTATTAAGCCGACGTCCCACTGTGCTGCAGTTTTCCCGCTTCTGAAATCGATGGCTAGGCCTACGTGGTTTTGTTGTGATGAATGCACCGTCTCTCCCACAGCCATCCCAACGTGGGCACGACTTGCTGTGACCCATTTATTCGTCTCTGAATCACACACATCAGTCAGAAACGCGTGACAAACTTAAAGTTACATCGGCTCACCCGTGAAAGGATGAGACCCCCTAAAACCATCGTTAATTCCGTCATGTGTAAGACAGACAGTCAATTAATAATTTCTAGTTTAATGGTGTAACCCGAAACAAAATATAAAATTATAACTTTAGCATGACCATAAAAAGACGTATTATAAAATATCGAGGTCATGCCAAAAGATTGTTAATTTACTCTTTTTTAAAGTTAAAATTTGGCAAACATTGATTGAGAGGAAAGGTGCACAAATGATTGAACATATATTTTTTTATATTTAACGAAAGAATTGAGTGTTTGATATCGAAGGATTAAATAGACCATGCCCAGCTTCGCTTCGGGATAGAGCGTTTTGGGGGCACCCCCCCCCCCCGCCACCCCCCACGCTTTCGTAGAGAAGAAAGAAAGTAGAACGAAATGAAATCAAAAAAATTAGAAATATAGCTGGCTGAAAAGAATGGATCCATGTACTTAAACATCCTCGACATCTATAGGTAACCCAAAACTCGTGATGAAGTACTTATAAAAACGGTTTTAGATTAGACAGTCTTTCCAGATTCGTAATTTTTAGCATCATAAAATAGTCATGTTGCTAATATGGACAACGATTAGTTAAAAAAAGAATGGATAATAAAATATCGATCTTATCAACGCCCCCGCCCAGAATAGGTCTCCAAAAATCAGCCTAGATTGCTGATCCGCCTTTCCTAAATTTCAAAGCTCCCGGGGCCTAAGTAGCCCCTGGACCCTCGCCCTTTTGTTAGGTTTTGATGTTTTTATTTTAAATCAATACTAGTACGTTATGACGAATGTAGAATTCCTGCAGATACTACCCCTATCAGTGTGACTGATGTGGCACTAATACTTTTAAACTACAAAATACTTGTCTTAAGACTTCTGGCTCTTGTCTTCATTTATCTTTGTCTCTTTTAAAACTGCAACAATTAAGATCATAATCGATCAATCAAAATGACGGAATAAATGTCATTGCCAAACTTAGCTGAGATTGCCTCTACGGGCTTCCTCATTCTCGCAGTTCCCGGGGTCTAGGCGGCCCCTGGACCCTCGTCTATTGAGCTGTGATAGTCGGTCTGCCTCTACGGGGCTATACGGGGGTTGTGGCAACGCACCCCAAAATGCCAATTCTTTTCATTTATAAACAGTTAAAAGCAATCTATTGTTTGCAATAGCATTTCAGCCCTCGGGCTAATTTTGTTCGAACCACAGTCGGATTATCTTTACTTTGTAATTCAGGAACATTCATTTTCCAACTGAACAAAACCATTTATGGTTGGGTAAGTTTTGGAGTGTGTCGCCGTAATATAAGTGAAATGATCATAAATATGGCGTTATACTCTAATAAATCTATAATATATATTAATTCATCCCCTACCCTTTTTCCCAAGCGAACCGAGCAGTTACTGAAAACTTTATTTGAAAGTAAGGCATCAAACATGGTTTGTTAGACATTCTGTCAAGCGTAAAAGGATTGGCTATTAATAAGATTATTTGGTCAATGTGTTTCGTATTGGATTTTTGTCTTTATTGATTTTATGATTATTTTCAAAACTATGCTTTTAATTTCCATTCGATTCCTGCCGGGACGCGTGACATAGCCAACATAATTCTTTCATTTCGCTGTCCGGGGAGATTATTCGCCTTTTAGTTGATTCGTTTTTCTAACACATGGATTACGTCCCTTACCTTAAAAATCATACGTTTAAGGCCAAACAGAAATCTTATGCCGTCTCACCTTTCTCACTGTTATTGTCTTTTATATGTTAGGTATCAACAATATAATAGTTGACTATAACTGATACAAATAGCTGTACGATAGTTTTTTTCTGTTGTATTATAACTATTCGGCGTAACATATGAAGGAAATAGATTAGAACAAACCATAAGAAATATGTATATATACTATTTTTATAAAGATCCATAGAAGATTTTTGCTCTTAAAGTCTCTCAAGAGAGGAATTTGGGTTAGCCCATTCGGATACAAATAGCTTATAATGTTTTATATCACGTGACATAGCGAACTCATTATTGCAAAACTTGCAGAATTAATGGCCCGGTCTGGATCTTGGCATCTCATTTAACTCCAAGGAACCTCCCAGATTCAAGCCGATCTCTTCAGTATCTGGTAAACTTAAGTTTAAATCATTCCCTTAGGTTGATGTGTAGAGTGACTATAAATACAAATTATGATGACCAACAAGACAAAACACTTCGTATACTGGATTGGATATATTAAAGCTTTCGGAAAGAATTTAATCCATCTTCAGTATAACGGCCAATGCAAGCTTAGACAGTGACACGTCTCTTCAAACATCAGTATTTAAGGCAAAGAGCTGTTTCACTGTCTAACCTTTATTTGTGGTTAACGACAAATGTTTTCTGAAATATTGAACTGGCGAATCAATAGTCGTGTTTTTATTTCTTACTTTAAATATAAAGTTCAGACAAAATAACCAAAAATAACTAGTTTCGAGTACAATTGGATGGCGGCAAAGCAAATGCTAAATCTCGATTGAGACATTTCCAATGTGATCCGTATAAGAAATATCCCCACATCGTTGTTTCTTTAGGTAAATATAGAGATGGCGTTGATAATTTGGGTTGAAACCTGTATTTACAGTTATTTCACTCGCATGACGGTGCGCCAACCCTCGACCATATCTGGAAAAAAGCAAAGACAAGACCGGACAACCCCAAGGCGCAACAAAAAGACCTCAGTATCAGATCGGCTCTCTGTTAACCCTTATGGCTTCGTCAGCACCAGATCAACTATCTTCCCTAGGCAAGTCTGATGTCTCCACGAACTTCTGTCATCAGCCTTTCCACGCCTAACCCGTTTCAGAGGTCAGACAAAGATCAAAGCGACTTTAAAAAACGAGAGAATAATCAAGTACATCTGAATTGCGGAGTCGAGATTCTATACAAATTGCAACATATACCACATGATACACCGTCATTAAACAACTCGAAAAATGTGATTTTGTTAATATGAGATGAAGCAGCCATTCTATTTGGCAACTGTAAGCCGGAGTTGAACGGGTTATTTTACAGGGGCTGCTTGTTCAAAGCTCCGTTAGCCTAGTAGGCAGATAGATGACGTTGCTCCATAAAGAAATTAATTTAACTCAGCTTTCAGCAACCGGCCCCTGGGGCCTGTCTTACGAAGCATGCGTAGCTAACGTTGTACGTAATTACCAAAGCGACGGAAGGCTTTCAGCACCGGACGTCATGGTACTTATAGTGCGTTCAGACGGCGAAAGTTAAGCCGGCTTAACTTACCTATCTCGAAGAACGATTGATATTTAAGCCGGCTTAATTTTTGCCGTCTGAACACAGTGTTACATTCGATGTAGGCTACGCATGTTTCGTAAGACAGACCCCCTGGGGCCGGTTGCTCAAAGCTCAGTTAAATTTCTGGTTTGTTAGATGACATTGCGTAACAATGAATTTCTATTATGACGTGACTGCCACTTCTTTATGACGCAAAGTCGTCTAACTGACTGTAGGCTAACGGAGCTTTCAACAACCGGACCCTGAATCTTATCATGGATTAAAACTATTAGCAATCTGTGTATATGTGAAACGAAAATGCAGTCATAACAAAATGAGGATCGTGTTATAGAGAGCCAAGTTTATAACATAATATGCAAAAGAGATGTAAGGTTTATTTGCATACTAGACAGTTCAGGTTGGCAGTTCGCTGAATATCGATTTTCTCACTATTGATTGAAAAATAAAGCTTTCCAGACGGATAATGAATCGTACTTTGTTTCCTTTTTTTTGCATAAGAATGTTAAAGATAATTGAATCAATTGTTCTGCTTTATAGACAGATACATGCACTATTCGGCACGGCTAGTCGCAGCGATCGGATTGACAACCATCGTTTTTTTTATACCACTGCGGAAATCTAGAATGGTTGAGAACAAACAAAACGAAAGCAAACGTGAACACGACACTGAAAAAAAACAAAAAGGTTTGGACCATCGTTTGTAGGACAATTGGTATAAAACTGGAGTAAATTTTTAACTAAGCTTTCCAATAAAAACGCCTTGCATTCACCAAAGTGTTAATAACCTTCGGGTGTTCATGAAACGCTAACATGCGTTTTGTTTGTATTAATTACCATATTGCTTTATTAACTAATATTTGTTAGATCCAAACCTGTTCATCTATAAAGCTTACACAATCGAAATAGAAACTAGGAATACAGTCATGAAATATATATTTTCTATAACTGAAGAGAGATAAGGTTTCTTGCTTATATATAGAGAGATTATATGTACAGTGCGTGATACGTGATGATGTATCAGCTCAAGTTGTCTCGGGTTGGACTGTAGTATCAATCGAGATCGAAGAGCGAGATTGATACGCTATCCGACCTGAGACGAGAGCTGATACAACGACACGTAACATACACTTTACATATACTCTGTTTATCAAATGCCTTCAATGTTTCCTGAAAAGTTCAATTTTTGGGCCAAATTTGACCAACTTTCAGCGAGGATCGCTTGGCAGAGGCAAACTACAACTTATATAGGCCCACTACTAGGTCCGAGATTTAAAATAGTCCAATGTTAAATTGTGAAATTGTATAATAAAAGGGGCTGCTTGATTACCCTTTTTTAAACCTATAAAACTACAAGCATGATTATATGATCCATGTATTCAAAACATTGTTCGATTGTTTAGAAATGAAATTTAAAGAAGAACGCAAGTTTGTTTACATGGGAATCATATTAATAAAATTACGCACCCCAGAAAAACATGCGAGAAAACTTAATTCCAAACACCAACCAGCGACTTCATTTCGTGTAATCATATGTATGTTGGTTTTAATTTTAAAATACGGAAAAATATACGATATCTCGGTATCTGTATGGTGAGGCTCATATGTAAATATATGTATATATTTATGAACATATAGAAAAGAATAACAGTCGTACTAAGATGAAAAGAAACGCCGGGAATCAAGCTTTACACTAGCCGCAGAAGGAACCCTCGATAACAGGGGCACCTCAACCGAACGCTATTTAAATATACCTGGACCTACTCTTACTCTTAATAGTATATATCAGTTCAACAGTGCTTATTTAAACAGTCTTTAAATTGCCGAGAAAATAAGGTTGGCTGGGGATAACCTTGAATGTCTGACAAATCAGTTGTCATCAGCGTAGCACAAGCTAGAGTTTCAGTCACTATCCATAATAGTCGACCTTTGCATGCTCTTCAACTTCTTCTCGTTTCTCGAAATACGACGAAGGGACCTTGATGATAAGCTTTCTACCAATGACGTGCTTTTGACTCCTATTGAAGCTATCTACTGGCAAAGCAAAATCTAAAGCAAATTACACTATCAATAGCAGAACCAGTTCCGGTTCGCATTCCGCATGGAATTACATGCACAGTTTTATCCTTACGTTTAAGATTTTACAGGGAAAAAAAAATTAAAATTTTACGCTAATAGCAAGTCGACTAATATAAGTCCCCTCATTTTATTTAGAGGACGTTTCGATGTTGATACTTACACCGTTTTTTTAAATCACATACATTATCCGGAGAGAAGTGAGTATGTGTTCTTTTTGGTTATTTCAAAATAAGAAAAAACTTTATGATTTTGTTTGGAATCGAAGCGCTTAAACATTTATAAACGTAGAGAGAAATAAACAAAAATTGCTAGCCTTTATCGGGGATGCGACACTGAACCTAATGCAAGCGTATCTTGAATGAAATCTACCTATTAGGCCTACACACAAAATCCTAAAATCTGGACAGCCGGTCTATATTTCAAAGTTTACGGACGTTAAGACATCTCCCTGATGCTTTCAGTCGGGTATGATACGAGAGTAAAATCATTGCAGGCTTTATATATGTACAGAGATATAGACTAACTTCAATCACAAAATTTACGTCCAAAGTGACATTCATATTTTAATCTGGCGCTTTTTAAATTTAGAATTTAAACGAAAATTATCAGAATATTGAAACCCCCGGTGTCCCTCCGTCTAAATTGCCGTAGCGTGCAGCATGCTTATTTGGGTCCCCTGGTGACGTCACACCATCATTTTGGGAGATGCAATGATTCCTCGGGTCATAGCAAGGGGCGGGTGTTGAATAAACCTCTTAATTAGGCCACAAACAACCTCAGACATGTTCAGAGGGGACCAACGATATTTCCTTCATGGAATGTATAAAGAGCGGCCTCTTGGTCATTTGCTACATTGGGGTTGCCGATGGTATTCGCGTTTAAGCAGGCCAAATTGCCTTGAACTGGCGGGTGACAGACATAAAGGCAGCAAAGTTTCACACAGCCATTAAAATCAAGTTCTTGCGGCAGGATAATGGAAGCCAAGTTCGACCTAGTCAGAGCTGAGAGGAAAAAGGGACATGATATTGTTGCAATGTATAGACACGCAAAGCCAGACACATTGGTTTGTATTGACAGTGTGTTTTGCAGAACATCTACTAAGTCGTATAAGGTCCTTACCCTCTTTGTGACCTAGACCCTGTCAACTCAACCCCAATGCGAAATTTTGAACTCAACAAAATGTGGTGGAGTAATTTGAAGGCCCCTGAAGGATTCACCCCCAACAGGCACCAGAAAATCTGCAAACGTGCGATGGTCTTACGAGACATCGCCGGTGACGACAACATTGCCAAATGCCAGGCCATTAGGTGGAAACTAATAGAATTTATCTACCACAAAGGCCATTCTTGGTCCAAATACTTGCATTTCCCAAAATCTAGGTAACTCCACTCCTTCGAAGGCAGGGAAGCCACCCTGCAAGTAAACCACGAATCGTTGGCTTCTTAGCGGTTGGAATGTAAGACGCGAACATGTCATTGTCAGCTAGTTCGTTCTCCATGACATTCACACGTACAAGACGCTTTATGGGAGGCTCCAACAAGCCGGCACCAAACTGGGTGACAAATATCATGCTGGCTTCGTCTTTGATATAAATTATGCTACTAGCACCAAACACAAAAACGGTTGGAAGTCGGCCATGGTCAGCCATTTGGATGACATTCTGAAGGCTTGCTTAGAGTATCGCCATGCTGGGTGGTGGATCTCGATGAACTATAACACGAGGGAGGTAGTCAGCATTGGCACGTAAGATTGTTATCCTGCCAACGTCCTGGGCAAGAGCGAGGCTAAGCCGTATTTCGATGAGTTCGGTGATCCAACTCACGTATGACCAGGGTTAGCATGAACGGTCATATAATCGATTCTACTTCATACGTCGAGACATTGACTCTAAGATACACCCGGGCCATATTATTCTTCACTTCTTTTATTTGCTGATCTGTGGCATACGTCGCCCCAAATATTGGCGGAAAATTAATGCGCCGGGGCCTGGCAAAGCATACGTGAGTTGTCTTAGTCCCGCCCACTATAGAAACACTCGCGAGAATACGATTGTGAACGGCCCCCTTGCCAAAGACATTGGATCCGGATATGCCTAGTTCAGGGCTGGGAGTTAGAAAAGAATTTCCAACCATTTTCACATTTCTTACAGTCAGCTGTCCTGAAAACATTAAAGGTTATTGTATTTGTTGCCTTGCCAAACTCACCCAGGTTTTACTCCCAGAAGACCGCGTTCAAGGATACAGCATCATAGGCGAGCTCACTCAGGAGAAACCTTGTGACCGACCAATGAGAGCTAGACTTCTTCGCCCAATCAGCACCATAGTTGCGCATGTAAAGTGTACTTATGTGTCACATATGTGAACAATGATGGCTTGCAACCCCAGTTCACTCACGGGAGGCCATCCAAGCCGGTGTATGCCGTCAAGCCCCTCAATATATACCGGCTTCTGACTGGTGGCTATCTTGCTGGCGAAACTACGTACGGAGGACAGCGTTGTACAAGCTAGAGGAGATGAAGGCATATGTTGCCCACCGACTGTGTGAGTGGCACCTTCCGCCGGTTGCCCCAGCCCAGTGGTCAACAAAGGTAAGCAGTAATGCATGCCACAGGAACACGCATCATACTTTGCAGTAGTGTACATAAACCAAACATCGCCCTCCCCACTCATACCACAGTCTCCTCCGAAGAGGTGTCCAGAACAACTGATCGCTAGACCCCATGGGTCAGAAGTACAGATGTAGCCAGAGCCGGGAGATGCGTAGGGACCGCCCAAACTACCTGGGATGGGGCTGGTTTCCGGACAAATGGCGCCCGGGAGACCTAGTACTAACCAGCCGTCGGACGGTCCGCGACCGAGCACGAGCAGAGGTGAGCACCAGAGCAGTTTTATGAGAACAGTTCACAAACCGAGTTACGCATCCGCAGTACCATCGCTAGGAAGCTTGTGACCTGCCAGCGCCAGGACCATATGAAAGTGTTACATGAATTCAACATCATTATCAACCACATTGATGACCAAAAATAACCGATTTGTAGTATGTAGCACATAACTGCTCTGGGTCCACCGACACAAAGACCCACAGATGGTTAACAGGAGTTGGTTGGACAAAAGTAAAGCACATTTCAAGAAGAATGGGATACTGAAGCCTGTGGAATGCAACCGAAAACGAAGGACTGCTGTTATCTTAAGCAGACGTGACGCCACAAAAGAGGGCTTCTGTGTGACTCTGCCCACTTTGATGGCATCTTTAGGAATATTGCCTTTGAGGCGGAACTCCTCATTGTTCAAGGTAGAAACCACTGGGACAATTGTGTTCCGAAAGGTATGCGCATTTCTTTACCGTACTGGTTTCCGAACAACCGATCAACATATTTGCTCTCCGACATATTTGTTGTAATTCAATTAATTTGAATACTGTTTAATGCGTATGAATAAATAAAATGACGTTTAAAGAAAAAAAAAACAAAATCCGGTTAAAATACTCTACCATTCCCTGATTCCGATGGACATCGCCCACACCAAAGCCTGGCCCATTGCACCCATGAACTCGCGCCAGCTAGGAAGGCCCGCGTCTGCGAACTTTAAAAAGTAATAAGTGGCCCATTGGCTATCTAATTATTACTCCACCTTTGTTTCTTTCTTGACGCCCCGAGGCGGATCGGGATAATTGCTTCACACATTGATGTACGCCGGGTATTCTGTTTATAGGTATATACGATCTTCCCCTGCTTTTGCAGATTATTCTTATTTATTACGCATCCGACATATGTATGCATTTTTTATTAAAGTCTTCACCTTCCACACAACGTCGCGGTGTAGATTATTTTTGAGCCAATTTTTCGTTACCCGATCACCCTGCGACGTAGAACCCTGGCTGTGAACATGGTCTGGAGTTTGTGGTCCAATCAGTTGGTATGCTCAGCCACTCCCAACCCCTCTCACCCCGGGGCCCCTTAAAAGTTGTAGGAGTGTTCAACTTTTTGACTGGCACGCTAGGCACTCAAATTTGGAACTGGAAAGACATTTCTTTTGGCCAGTGTGATTATGTACAAGAACAGTTTATTTTCAAACAAATTCTAGATTTACAATACAGAAACAGATCAATCACTTTCTTCATGAACGGATACAAAACAACTGCATATTCTATCAGAGACCAGATAATTTAAATAGGCTGCGATTCAGATATACACATTAAATATGACAGTATTTTGAAAGCAAATAAGACGCATACAGTATGACATCTTAATTGACTATCTCACGCATTATAGCAAACATTACTTTGCCATTATCAATCTGGCGAGATTTCGATATCCGAGATGGATCTCTGGCGTAAATACCGAATAGGATTTGTTGATATATTGATGGTGGATTTTGTTTTTGGAAATACAGGGCTTTATAGTGGTCAGTTTCCATGCAAAAGTTCAGACACACATATATATGTATATGTACATTAGAATCAAATACAAAACCAGTGCATACCGTTAGAATATACAGTTTAGTATTGATTAGATCACGTGATGTCACCTAACTTTGCGTGAAAATTGCGGGCGTCGCCATCTTTTTGACCAAATCAGAAACCTAAGTTCCAAGTTTCGGTTCACCACCACTCAAAATAGTAAAGCTGTATCTACGCCTCACAAATAAACTGCTGCGAATTATCCCTACACCAGATGTCTTTATACTTCATGTTTGGGGGGTACATAGCCACACAGTAATTATCCCCAGACTGCCCGCCATGCCACATGGTTCCCGATGTTGACAATATACTACCCGTATACCACTGAAACTCAAGTTTCCAGTGCTCTCTCTCCGCATTAACGACCCATCCATTCATACACACTGTGGCAATGGAAGCTGCAAAACAAGATAAAAAGCGTGATCAGTAGATAAATAGTTCAAGAAACCATAGCCATATAACAATGTCCTGTCCTAATGACGGGTGGCTGGAGGGAGCTTCCTGTTTTGCCCCGGTGCTTTATGAGCTAAAGAGGAACAGGAAGCCGATATGTTTGTGATGTCTTTGTATTGTTCTGTGAGTGTCCTTTATTTGTTCTGTGGTGAATTTGTTTATTGCCAGTGGTGTCAGGATAGTTTCCTTCGCCCATTGGCCTGGCACGCCGTCATATGAGTGAAATAACCTTAAGTACGTCGTTTCACCCCAATCAAACAATTCTCGGAAAATTTTCTGTGCCATATGGTCCACATTGCCAGTACTAAATATGTAAGATTTACACATATGAAACAATGCGTTGTAAAACAAATCCAATTTAATTTTTTAAGTCTAGGCTACATTGGTGTAGGTTTGTTTCTGAACGTTTTATATGCCGTGTAAACAAGTTATGCTTTTTCGATTTTACAAAGATTAAAGTGAACTTTGTTGTATCTAGTGGATACAAATATTTGTGTTCGCTCATGTGTAATTTGTCTTAGTTCTTTTGTGCACGTTCTCGTTATCTGTATAGCTTTCAATGACAGACATTGAATACTAGTTTATTGCAATCTAATGACTGCACGTGACAAACCGGATGCCCCCATTTTATAACCATCAAGTATACCATCTAGCTTTTTAACGCAGACTGAACTTTGGGATAAACTTGCACCATCACTGTCTTACCAGGAAGTGACGAAGGGTCTACTTTTACAAAAAGCCCAGGTGCATAAAAATGTGTCAACATAAAATTGAACAATTTTATTCATTTACAAAAGATCAAATTTGTTAGTATCTTTATAATTTGTTTCTTTGTTTTATTTGGGTGACTGGTATCTTTAAAAAGGATATTGGTTTACTGTACAGCTGAATGACATCAAATCATAGTCCCGGTGTATTTATACAGCTGTAATTTGTCTTAATACGACCGCACATTTTACGCCGTTTTAGCGGATATCACTACATTTAGACATTCAAAATGGTACTAGGTTTTTGACCAAGCGGGCTGTACATAATGCATGGAGGTAAGCCCGCTTCCGGTTTTAATCAAATGCGGATGCCCCGTCACCGTTTCCATAATATTGAGATAGCACAGGAAAAAAAATACACAACGTCTTTTTGAACGGACTAATAAGAAAGCTCTGCTTGGCATTTGTACACAACACAACTTGAATGACTCAGCATCCATTGAACGTTGATTTTTCAACAAGGAATTTTTCCTTCACAAAATCAGGCTTTCTTGGTATGTTGTTGAGTTTTTTAAGTACAACGCCGTCATATAAGTTACTTTTTCTTGCGCACGACATTAAATCAACGACAATAATAAATATACGAATACTAGCAACAAAATGAGCGACTGTCATGTAAGTAATGTACCTTTCAGTACAATATTTAGCCCTCATCAATCAATGTCCACGGCCGTGATTCAATGGTTAGCATGTCGACTTGCGGATCCTACTTTGATGCACCGCTCATGGGTTCAAGTCCGTCTGTTGACCTCGGGTATAAGCGTGAATTACCCGATGTGCCTACGACGATCGCGGAGGTGGTTTTTACTAGGTTTCCTCCTGGTTTGTCAGGTAGTTAACTGGCACAGTGAAGTATACGATTCGTAGTTACATTAGTTAAGTACCCACCAGACGTTAAACCTCAATCAAACAAACCACTTAGAAAGATACGAATACCAACAACAACATGTGCCTATGTATTGTACTTTATCAGACTTCTTTTTTGAGAAACTTACGGTAAATAGAGAGAAGGTGGTCCTTTAAGAGAGTGAACTCTTCTTCGCTTTCCAAGCTTGCAAGATTAGTCCCAAATTCATTGTAACACCTGCTTTGAGCGCTTGATCGACCAACTGTGACAGCACTCCGAGCAAAGTAATAGCATCCTCCTCCCAATTCTTCAAACCCCGTCTGGCATCCTGGAAAAAGATCATGTATTAAAACAAAACTCCCTGTTTGTAAAGCCCTTATCACACTAATTCAGAATCAGCAGAAATTAGACAGAACCAGCCGGGAAGAAAAAATTGAAAAATTCGTGCTACATTCGGGAGAGAAAATCAAATTGGGCGGATGACGTGATGCGACCCATGCGATTCTTAAATACCAACTAATAAAGTTCTAACAGCTGGCCGCGTTTTGATACGAATGTTTGTAGAGGATTACCGTTTGGGTTCTCCTTCCAATGTTTCGAATGTTGGCGGAATGCTTCATAACTTTTTAATACTTTTACGATTACAGACAATGCAAATATTTTCTAAAAATTAAGTACGATGTTTAACACTTAAATCGCACAAATTGCAACATATAGTAATTTTTAAGCGCACGCAACCAAGGAAAGCCATCCGCCTGCTGCGATCCCAAGGGGGTTTATCCTCTCACCAGGCTTACCTCCAATCATTACCAGCAATACAACATAGCCATATAATATAGCTCAGTTGGTAGTGTTCCACCTGTAACCTGAACGTCCCGGGTTCGAATCTCGGTGGAGGCAAGATAATTGTTCTCCCTTCAATTATTCAAAACATATAATCAAATCCAACACACTGCAACATATAGTAATGTCTTAAGCGCAAGCATATTTAGGACATATCAAAACATTTTAAAATTGCCAAAGAGTTGTTTAAAAAAAATCTTTTCTCCTCCTCTTAAATTTGTCAAACCTATCAACAATATGCTTGTGCAGCGTAATGTTTTGATAAACAACACATTTTTCTCTTTTATTAGAAAAGAAAATAACATTCGTTTGCGGCGTACTCAAGGCTATTTCACTTATGTGACGTCGGATTGTCCATTTCTCAAATACGGTGGAAAACCGGGAGGAAAACTAAAACCCACCATCGCGATTGACGAACTCACTGTGTGATTATACCCGAGGTAACATGTTAATGAGTTAAGATCATCGATTTAGGTGATGAAAATTGTTCTAATAAAAGTCGCAAGATTATACAATCATTTTAATTTAGCAAAGCTGGGTAATTCTTTACTTACCTTCAGGGATTTCACTATATGTAAGTTCCACGTGACCTAACGTCATTTATAATAAATATTTCTCTTACGAAGATACGTAGTTAAAGTTAGCACCGGAACCGAAACAGATTCACAGCCCTTTATTCGAAATTATTCGCCACTTATTCAAAACCCATTTCACGTCGATTCATTTTTGTTACAAGGCTTCAGCTAATCAAAAATAATTCGCTTCGCTGCCGATAGAAAACCGATAAAAGAAATTGAAAAGGTGTCTGACTGCGTTTCGAATAACTTGCAGTGCATCGGTTTAAAATCGAATGCTAGCTTTACCGGCATTACAAAAATCACAATAGTAAATGTAAGCTGAGTATCTGTATGATCGAACTCTTCTGAAAAAAAACCCCAACAAGACCAAGTCTAGCTCCCTTCTGTCGAAACGTTGACTCTACTATGAGGTTATCGCTGCGTGTAGTTATACAATTGACGTGGTTGTCAAGGTACTACTGATTTATATCGGAAAGACGACGAAGGAAGTGTGAATTGACGCATTATAATGCGGTAAGATAAAGTGAAATTTTGTTTTTGTTTATTTCCCACTAATGGTTTTCGGATTGAAACGGTACTGTTTCATTATTTTTCTCTGTTCAAATTTGACTCTTTCGGTTTTTCATGTTTGACGATTATCTTTCCCGACACATTTTCAGGTAAAATGTACAATAGCAACATCAAAATGTCTCCATAATGCAAGCTTATTATTTCCAGGTCGATCAACTTCCAGTCGATGATCAGCATTAGCGATACCAATTGGCTAGAAGTGTACCATATATAGTCCGGGAGCCAAATACCATTTTTTCACTTAACCTTGTATTGCTGTATTAAGTTTTTTTGACTGTTGATTTTGGTCTCTATTTTCTGAAACTGATTGATGACATGTTGTCACCCTTGAGCAATTTGAGAAATTCAAGATGGCGTCCAAGATGGCCGCCATTACATATAAAT
>JAQQZZ010077405.1:0-20094 GCA_030265115.1 Mopalia vespertina
GTGTGTGAACTTCATGTGTCAAACATCATGCAGAATGTGAGTCATGTCATTATACACGAAGTGCACGTGCCACGCGCAATACGTGACATAACATTTCATGACAAATGCTTAGCTAAATGTTTATTGACGGTTAGGTTTATAGCTTTTCAAACATATTTTGGTTTGTCCCATTTTCTGTGATGCACAGTTACTTTTTTTCATTAGTATATCAATGGAGGATCAGTAGTCAGAAACGTTAACAACCGAACCCGGGCCGCTATTAGCTGATTGGGTTTTAAAACTATTCGGTACCAGTGGTCATTATATACGGTGACGATGTGTCACATGCAAAACCCATCTTACTATGTTGAAGGTCATAATTAATTAGCAAATTCCGGTACTGTGCAAGATAGGATTTTAAATGCATTTAGTACAAAATATCACCATATGACGACAATGTGTTGCGTGCAAACTTCGTGTCCCTAAGTTGAAGGTCGAGGTCACAATATAATTGTACAAACATTCACACCTAACAATCCGTGTCTGGTTCATAATTCTGTTCGTGATTAATATTTGGAATCGTGTGGTACAAGTTATCACCATTACATAGGTGATCATTTGATGGTACCGTACAATGTTATTTCCTGCCTGTTACAATTATCAATGTGGTAATGCAGTCAACGAGAATGTCTTAAATTTGAAAAAATAATTCTTGCCATGTGGACACATTTTTATGTTTATATATGAATCTGCTGTATTATGTTTGTACTCCCATATATGTATTCTGACTAAAAGACACTACCAGGAGTCTATCAAGTAGAAGTATGAAACCAGCCATTACCCAGTCTCAACGGCATTGTGACTAGGCCAGCGCTGGTTGTTGAAAAGCGGCCTCTAGCGAGAAATAGAGAAACTTCGTAGATCATGAATCCTGGGTAAACCTTGCTAAAGCTATTTTACCGGTTCGCAAAGGTTATATTTTACCCATAAGGGGTCAGTAGATTCTGACATTCAAACTGCGCCAAACGAACGAAATCACCCATCACTTGAGCAATTTGTCATAAGGCACTGTGCAAGTCTTCTGCAAGTCACAATGCCGTTGAGACTGGGTAATGGCTGGTTTCATACTTCTGTTTGATAGACTTTCGGTACTACGTTATATAAGCGATAAGATAATTACAGTCAATTTGTAAGGTTAAAATATTCCGTGCCTGAAAATATGACTTCCATAAATGACTGACGGTAGCGGTAATAGAACACCGATGATGGAATTATAGCTATTCGCTGTATCGGTTACCATCTTATCACCATCTCTATACGCTTCCTGAAGTAGCCAAGTCCTCAGGCGCAATTTTGATATGAATGGAATCGATGATATCATATAGATCTGTAAGGTGAATAGAAGAGACGGGCATTACAGTCTGTCTGGTCACATGGCTTGAGAGAAAATAGTTTTTTTCTAATCCTGTTATGAGGAGGAATATAGATCTGAGCAATGTATTCATGGATAATCGGGTATACCTTACAGTGAAGTGCTCTTTTCGCCAAATGACTTTAATGATCTGATTACAATTGTCTGTGAATAGTTATTAATCTTCTAATGAACACAAAATACGTACTTCAGAACAGACTTGAGAGAACTGGGCCACTGTGATGATACCCACATCGTGACCTCATGAAATTACAAAATAATGTGAGTCCACTGGAAAGTTGGTCTGACAACCTTGTCATCCGTCAGTGAAATCTCATAAAATATTTCTATTTACATGAATTATAAACCGACTATTCTCAAATGTTAACCGCCATTTATACGCAACAGAGGTACAGACGAAATACACAACACATTCCCCTTACGTAACGCAATATGCCCGTATAGACAGGAGATGTTGCAGACTGACAGTATCTTTGCAAGGTTTTATGGGGTCTAAATTGTGTTGTAATTTGAAGTGTGACGTCAACCCAATTTAACTTTTGGATATGTTCAGTTAATTTGTCCTCAATACGTTTTTCACCAGTTATGTATTTTTACTGAGTAAATACGATAAGGAACAATATTATACACGGGCCAAACATGAACAATGTTATACACGGGCCAAACCTGAACAATATTATACACGGGCCAAACCTGAACAATATTATACACGGGCCAAATCTGAACAATATTAAACACGGGCCAAACCTGAACAATATTATACACGGGCCAAATCTGAACAATATTATACACGGGCCAAACCTGAACAAGATTATACACGGGCCAAATCTGTACAATATTATACACGGGCCAAACCTGAACAATATTATACACGGGCCAAATCTGAACAGTATTATACACGGGCCAAATCTGAACAATATTATACACGGGTCAAACCTGAACAATATTATACACGGGCCAAACCTGAACAATATTATACACGGGCCAAATCTGAACAATATTATACACGGGCCAAACTTGAACAATATAATACACGGGCCAAACCTGAACAATATTATACACGGGCCAAACCTGAACAATATTATATACACGGGCCAAACCTGAACAATATTATACACGGGCCAAACCTGAACATGTTAACAAATGCATAGTTCATGGTCACATTTTCGTATTCCATATGACTCGCGTGATTGATGAAACACGCTTTAAACCCACAAAGCTCATCTATCATTCTATTCATTCGATGCATTGTTCCCTACTGTAGAGACCGACAACTGAGCCGACCGCTTGTCACGCTCTCTCTGTGCGACACAAGCTATAATAATATATCGACGGTTAACAAGGCATGGTCTTTGGTGGTCGCATCCTGTACACGTGTGCTCTATTAGCTTAGTGGAAACAGGAAGTCCATTTGTTGCTCTTCACATTAACACTGTACGTCTTCATTATTCATATAAATTGCGCCATCTTTAATATTATGGGTTTATCTTTCCCGTGGCGTCTTGTCCCAAGATCTCTTCGAATATGAATATTTTCGCGGCATTATTTAAAAAGGATTTTTCGTCCTGTTTCGTGCTGTATTTTCTATATATAAGAAAATAGAATTCTTATGTCTCCACAAAAACCTTACCGGCTGACTAAAAGTTATATAATACACCACTGGTTGCAAAAGCTATAGTTTGCCTCCTCTCTATGTTCACAAGCTCACTTGCATGATTTAGTATTATAAATCTGGAAACGGTATACTGCATAACCTGAAAAAGTTGTTTATTTCTGGGTAACTACTTCTTACTTTGTAATACAACACCTCGTGTCGATACACCATGGTGACAATACAGACATATATGTACAAAATTTATAGATACACTCGTGGTTTTATCAAGCTAAATAAAGAACTCAAAAGTAACGCGACGTATTTACATTTGACATTTTTGCTGTTTAGTTGACAAGCTGTCGAGGATCGACTTACTTCGTGGTCAGGTTTATGGCATTAGTAAAAATGGCTGTACTAAGAGGTTATCCACACATTTAATATGTTTTGACTCAAAATTTTCTCCTAAGTCGTGAGTCGGTGGGCTGTGCATTGAACAGCTGAACCTAGTCCAAATTGCTAAATGTGCTAAAGGGGCACTCGTTTCTACCGATGTATAAAGGTACCTGAAAAAAATATCTGCATCATTCTACCGTAATCCTTTGTAGCTCAGTTGGTTAAAGAGTTGGCCCTGCTAGCCAGATACCCCAGTTCGTTTTTTTCTCTAATATTAAAATACATAGGCGATATCATAAGTCTATCAAGTAGAAGTATGAAACCAGCAATTACCCAGGCTCAACGGCATTGTGAAAAGCGCCCTCTAGCGAAAAATAGAGAAACATCGAAGAACATGAATTGGATGTGGATTCATGGGTAAATCATGCTAAAGCTCAGTCGTATATATTTCTACCGCTTGGCAAAGATTATATTTTACCCATAAGGCGTCAGTAGATTCTGACATTCCATCTGCGCGAATCGAACGAAATCTCCCATTCCTTGCGCAATGAGTCATATGGCACTATGAAATTCCTCTGAAAGTCACAATGCCGTTGAGACTGGATAATGACTGGTTTCATATTCTGCTTGATAAAATTCTGGTGATATTTACTGCCTACTGTCAAATCCCGGCTCATTTTGTACAAGAGTTCCCCCTCTTTTACGTAACAGTAGCAACATAAAGTGGCCTTCTAAATGTGTTTAACAACGTATAACACCCTTATAAATGAACACACAGATACATTCCGTTTTACTTAACAGTTCAGTAGATTTTAACTGAGGTAGCATATGTCTACCATAAAAACAAATCAGTAATCGAAATCAGTAAAACAATTTGCTGAGAGATACCTGGTCGCTTATTCCAAAAAAAATCATTAATAAATACCGGATACTTTTTTCACAGTAAATAGTGACGGCTGGCTATAATTTCCACTTGAATGAACTTCCAACCATCCGTAGCGAGGTTAGTTTAATCTGTATGTCAACACAACCTCTGATTGACTGTACATTTGGATTTACTTAATACATGAAGTAATGGTCTCTCATCTTTAACCTTTCATACATGGTTGATGTTTGTTTCTATAAGATGAGGAAGGTGTAATGGGTCTGGGTAACCATTATCAAATGGGACGTCTTTTTCGCCCCCTTTCCGGACAACCACTAACTGCCTTCAAAATGACATCGAAGGACAAATTAATTTTAAACAAGTTAGACGATTTCTTAATCTTTGCATTTTAGTGGAGAGAGGGGGGGGGGATGTGTAATTAGTACTAGCAGAGTATGGTCGAATGATTTGGATGTTCGTGAATGATATTGGAAACCACCAAAAAAAAAAAAAAAAAGGATAAGTCCTGTTACGGTTTATTACGGTGTCGTATAACTTACATTAGTCATGTGTGTCCATTGGTTAAACTTCAGGAAGCTTGTTATGGTTTCGCTGTGTGAACTCCAAGAAGCTGTACAGACAAAAACTGTCTTATTGTAAGAGAGCCGGTTAAGCATTATTCAGTTTGAACTTCTACAAACTGCTCAATTGTTAACTGTTCTTAGATCAGGAATCTGGTTAAAGGTTAATTGTATGAACACTATAGAGCTGAGAAAGCTGATCAAATGTTACAATTAGTTGGTTGTGGGTAGGAACTCTCATTCGGATAGATTCATAGATCTTCGGGGAGACAGCAAGATACTCACCTATGGAACCTGAACAAATCTCTGTGTTAAATTCCCGAAAACTGGTCAGCGTTTCACTGTGTGGACATCAGAAACAACTGAAACAACATGAGACCACTGTCTCATGTTTAGAAAACTAAACAGATTTTGAATTTTAAGAAACGTTTCAGGCGTTTACGGTTTAAAACTCTTATCTGAACTCCGTGAGTTCATTTTATGAACCTCAATAAATAGTTAGAATAGTGTCAATGCGTTCGTCCTGGAGGATCTATTTGATTTGTTTTAAAGCTAGGGTTTGTTTAAAAAAAGTGTGATTATTTATGTGTTCATTCTCAAACCTCTAATTCAGGGTCATAATCGCAATAAATCTAAAAGAGCTTTATCGCATAATTATAACTGAAATATAAAGTTATTTATTCAATCCGGTTCAGGTCACCTAATTACTCTGACGCAAGGAAGTTCCGCACTATAGTCTGTCGATGATGAAGGGTTTATCCCTTGTCAGATGTTCTATGTGTAAAATAAACAAGCCTAACAGCTGTTACCAACACTGTGTAATTGCACGCTCTAATGTTACTTAATGCTGCACCCTTTAACAATTATTGTAATTTTAAAATGATCGATCAGGACAGGCTCGGCTGTTTTCGACGCTTCGGGTACCCATGTATGATGCGATGAATGACGTACACTTGGCAAATGTCAATCGAATGTGGTGGTGAGCTTAAATCCTGAATGAACATAAATGAATTCAGTAAAGATTCGCGTAGACTAATGTAATATGTAGTTGCAGGAGATAAATTGATTCAAGACTACCTTATAAATGGTAAGAACATATGTATGTGTCAGACGCACCGTAGCATTCTAATAGAATGAAGACATCAGGTTGAATTCAACGGCAGTTTCCCCCCCAAGGACAGTATAACCTGCCATTGAAAGTGGAAAAGTGGTTACGATACCGTATGTATGATAAAAACATTATTGTTTGGTTTGATTTACCTCAGTATGTCAATTTATTGGCAACCTTTATGCATTTATTGGTTTCCTCCGAAAACTAGTAGTCAGAGAAGAAGCTGATTGTCCAATCATGTATACCTAAGAACATTTAATTTCTAGCATATATTCATGCTAACTTTAATTGTCGCTGGAGGAACATTAATTCTCCGACATGCACAACAAGAACACTTTGCACTTATTATTGTGTTGATCCGGTAAGTGTTGAGCGCAACTTGAAACATGAGTGACTATCAATCAGCTAGACAACCAATGAATCAATCAATCAATCGATGGATGGAGCGACATACTAATTGATCAATGAATCATTCAATCGATTCAACGATTATCATTTCTGTATGACTTTCTTGTGGACTTGGATTTTTATTTCGCTGGTGTACGTTTTGATACGATTGTTAAATATAGTATATGTGGCCGTAAATACAAATTTATAAATCATATCAGGGAAAACCAGTATTACTGACGTGGTCTGAACAATGACTAGTGTGACTCCTATAGGTACTATTAATCAAATATCTCTCTGTGGTATCGTTATAGTGCCCTTGTGTCATCCTGAATACCAGTTTGGATAGCAGTATTGATTAGCGCTATCGATCAGCTATAGGTGGAATATTAACAAGGTGTGTCTTAGGTGGATTGCATTATCAGTCTCAAGGATACAGTCTTTACTGATAGTCGTAGATAGCATTGGGTTAACCGTGCAAAACACTATAGGCTTGCACCAGACAACTGACAGTTGTAAGGGCCAGTTACCATTGGACTCCGGTAAGCTTATTATTGTAGTGAGTTCCTGTGTGTTGAGCGGGTCGTTGCCGGTAGGTTTATATTTTATCTATTTATTCACAAGAAACCAACAGACTGAAAGTCAAGTTAAAGGCTTCGAAAAACACTATATACATAAGTGAGGTGTTAGAAGGTGTAATAAATAGGTTAAGGTTATTAATATATTAGAAATATAATCAGTTCTGATAAAATCTTTATAGAGACATTGATTTTAAAAGATACTGCATCTTAAAAAATATAACTTTTATATCCAAGGTTCGCGCTTTGGTGCTTTTAACGTGGTGGTTCTCACTGTAAGTTCCACGGTGAAACAACTGTAAGTACGTAGTAAAACCCCAAAACAAACGTACTAATTGATTAGTTAAAAGTAAATTTATACGCAATGCTAAATCGAATTTAACTGTGTAAGCACATGGCGTCGTGGATTTTTTTACGTAAAAATGTTTGAATATGTACAAAAGGGCCACACCGTGGTCGTTATGGATTGGCCTGCCGATTCCACTTTCTGGTGTCTCACATATACAATATTTGAAACTGCGTATTAGGGTATGGTCGTAGTCTCTCCGTCCGTCCGGCGTCCGTCAGGATGGCCCCGATCTAGTAAGTTGTTGTTGTGCCTGTTGCTATAATGAATTCGCCATAATGGATTAGGGTGCCATATAGATGGCACCCTATGATGGCGTTTGTAGAGATTACTTAAAAACATTTTATATAACGAAAGTTTTTAGCTGAGATGGTGAGAAGTATTTGTACCATGATTATCATATACAGTTCGGGTCTATATGGCTCCCCATGAGGGCGTATGTTGAGTTTACTAAAAATTAACTTAAGGAAAGTTTCTGCTTAGAGGAATGTCTGTTAAGAGATTTTTCTTCCTGATTTCACCTGTGACATGAATGAAATCATTTAATGAATGGAGGATTGCGTCCGACTGCAAACAGAAATCAATGATGGATGGTTAGAGGGAGCTTCCTGTTGCTCTGGTGCTTTCTGGGCTGAAGAGGAACAGGAAGCCGATCTGTTTGTGATGTCTGTATTGTCCTGTGAGATTCCTGTATTTGTCCTGTGATGTTTTTGTTTGTTGCCATTGGTGTCGGGTTGGTTTCCTTCACCCATTGGGCTGGCACGCCGCCGTGTGAGTGAAATAACCTTTAGTACGTCGTTAAACCCCAATGAAACAAACAAGCCATAAGCGGGTAAGCTTTGAGATGGAACAATCTGTGGCTGCCTAACGAACCTGGCACAATCGAGGAGGGTCACTGGTTTCGTGGACGATCGCCAAGTTAAATGCGATTACGTGCCACAGTTTTGTTGCTAAAATATGTTAATTAATCAATTGAGATTGTATCAGTCTTAAAAAATTCGTGTTAAGCATTTCAATGTGGTTGATTTAATTATTGTACTTTGTGGTTGTGGACTTCGATACAGTTACGTACTACAAAACTCATTTTCACTGCGGTCATTGGGTAGGTATGTTATAGTATCAATGAATTGCAATTTACCCTTCAAGCCGTACAAAAGGCAGATGATTTCATTGATTTTGGTCATCGCCTTCTTCTAATATTTTACATCTCTTATCGATCTGAGCACATACAATTTTCTGGAGTCTATTATTAAACGGTTTGTATAGTGAGCAGTGGACTATAACAGATTGGTGGGTGAGTGACAGATGTAGATAGAAGCACATACAGACGGCCGACGAACTCAATTAATCTGGCCTCAAACTGTTCACAGAGACAGTAAATCTCACCCAGATAGATTAATCAGCGAATTTAAAGCCGTGCTAATGAAACACTGGTTAAGAACATTCTGAGAGCACACTTTCTTAAGATCTTCTGTACTTCATTTCATCCAATAAACCATGTCGCAATTATGGTCGTTTTTCTTTTAACAGTTGTTTTTCACTTTATTGATATCGGAACATCACCCGGCTCTTTCCGTTTCCGCACAGTTACAACGTAGGTGTGTGTACGTAATAATATTACACCACTATGCGTATTATTAATCGCCGAATAGCCCGCAACGAGGAACACAAGTCGACGTGGTTCTTATCTCAAATCACATGTAACAATAGCGCTTTTCCTGTCTCTTTCTTCAATGTGTTATCAAATATAAAGAAGTGACGTGTGAATGCAATTTAAATATAATTGTATCAAATGGCATCATCGACAGTTGAAGCAAGTTTAACAGTAAAGATAATAGAACCTTCTCCAGAATAACCAAATTACATGATAGAGAACTTCACCGTGTGAATTGCCTAAGGTGTGCCGACATGCCGAATTGCTTCCTGAGCTGGTGTAGAGCTACAGTATAACGTGATATAAATCACAGTTTATTTAACAATGGCACGTATACTTTCAGAACATAGCCATCTCTTTGACGAATGTGATTGAATCTATGGAAGGCGACATTACCGGCGCGTGCTTTATATAGATTTCAGTTTAAATCAGTAGAAGTTTGCCGTGAATATTTCTTGCTATATGTAAAAATACCGACTACTCTTATTATTTAGTGGATGTCTAACCAATAGATTAGATATTTTTAAACTTCTGTCTTTTCACTTGGAGCCCCTGTCTGCGCAGTTAAAAAGATATGTTGCATTGAGCATAGTCAATGATAATTGATTGTGGAATACAGATATAAAATAACAATAAAAGATAGTATCTCCTCTACAGCCTGTCCATATGTTTGTTTGTTTTTTGTCTCAACATAAACCAATCGTTTGTTGTTTCCTTGTTGAGTATATAGAATCAGCTGTTTGTTTGACTTAGAACGGGGAATTGAGGCAGGCGACAATCTCATCCGCAACGTAAATGTTTTATTATCTATACGTAAACAAGTATATCGTTATTGTTTGTTGAACAACTGTTTAGTATCTGCCGTGTTTTCGTCTCAGAAGGATGGATTGATAAAGACTTCCACTGTTCGACGAATTACCTAATGTCTATTGCGCACGCAAGCGTGTCCTCAGTTAGCGGAGATTCCATGAGCATTTTGCGTGTACCACAATAATTAGACTATATACCTAGGATACCATGTCTGGCGATGCCATATTCCCTTAAGTTACCTAATTTAGTTACATCTCTACCCAAGCTATATAATTATCTCCAGGAATATATTAGGTGCATTTTATTATAATTTGCCAGCAGGGGTTGAGCATGTCAGGTTTGGACTCAAATAAAGTTGGAGTACTTCCATTTGACCAGTTTCTCTTAATCCCCTTGAAACCATGCTGCGCTCAATTGTTGATGATTCCTCTCCTAATAGGCTAGACAAGGATGTGTCGTACGAGGTTTCTCTCAGTTCACACCTGTCTTAATTGCCGACAAATAGATTAAATTTGATGGACTGTGGAAAAGTAATAGGCTAATCATATAAACAGTTTACAAACGACTCCTAAACTAACTTACTAAAGAAAAACTACTGACATTTATTGTTAGCAGTTGTACATAGGTCCCATACAGCTATATTGGTACCTATACAATTACATAGGCATACGTACAGTTATATTGGTACCTATACAATTACATAGGAACCCATACAGCTATATTGGTACCTATACAATTATGTAGGCATCCGTACAGTTATATTGGTACCTAAACAATTACAGATTTTAAATTGATTTTGAATAAGCTTATAGGAGATCTGGTATATTTGAAAATGATTTTGAAACAAGCTTACAGGAGACCTGTTATGTTTGAGATGATTTTGAATTAAGCCTATAAGAGACCTTGTATTGGAGATGATTTTGAATTAATAGAAGATTAGGTGTGTTCCAGTTGATTTTAATTAGGCTCACACGAGATCTGACTGGTTTTGTGTTTAAAGGCTTATATGAGACGTTGTATGCGTTAATAAGTTAAGTTTGTATTTTAGTTCTACGTAACTTGATTTCAAAGTATTCTTATAGGAAATCGCACATATTTTGTGGTCTTTAGGATATACTCTTATATGATATATAACATGTTTTTGGGTTAATTCTGAATTTAGATTATAGTAGATATAATATGTTTGAGCTGACTTTGAATTCAGCTTATAGTATTACATGTCTTAAGTTAATATTGACTTCAGTTATTAGGTGAACTGACAACAACAGTGTTCCGATGTTTCAAGCTATGGCCACACTTACATTAAACAGTCAAGTCACGAAGCTGGCAAATGTTACAATGTCTTCCCCTTGGACGGTAGTCGTGCACAACACTCACTTAGAAGAGAATCCGGTGCTCTGATGAATCCGTCCAGAGACTGTCTTGTCTCAAATATTAAAATCAGGTCATTTAGTAACACGACACTCAGGCGTGTAGAACACATATTACTGCTGGCAACAAACGATTGATTTTGCTTTCACCAGTACCCTAATTAATCACTTTTGGACATTATCGGAAATGAAAACAGTGTCATGTTGAGGAGAAACTGTACAAGTGAAAACTCCCAGTAACAGATTGGGGTTACTGAGACCGTGATGTAGAGTCCTCAAATGATCTGAAATATAAGCACTCTCAGACAAATATGTTAGAGCACGAGTTTCTCGCCAAAGCACACTTACTCTTATGAAACTTAGTTACAGTGGTTGTAGCTATTCAAAACACTATCACTCTCAAAGAACTAAGTAACAGTAGATGTAGCTCGTCAAAGCACACTTACTCTTAAAAAACTAAGCTACAATACGTGTAGCTCGTCAAAGCACACTTACTCTTAAAGTACTAAGTTCCAGTACGTGTAGCTCACCAAAGCACACTTACTCTTAAAGCACTAAGTTACAGTACGTGTAGCTCGTCAAAACACTATCACTACAAGAGACTCGGTTTCAGAACGTGTAGCTCACCAAAAGCACTATCACTCATAAAGCACTAAGTTACAGTACGTGTAGCTCGTCAAAACACTGTCACTATAAGATAACTCGGTTTCAGAACGTGTAGCTCACTCTTACAGAACTCAGTTACAATACGTGTAGCTCGTCAAAACACTCGCACTCAAACATAACTCAGTTACAGAACGTGTAGCTCACCAAAAGCACTATCACTCTTACAGAACTCAGTCGCAGTACGTGTAGCGCGTCAAAACATTACCCAAACATAACTCAGTTACAGAACGTGTAGCTCACCAAAAGCACTATCACTCTTACTGAACTCGGTTACAATTGTGTAGCGCGTCAGAACACTATCACTCTTACAGAAGTCAGTTACGGGACGTGTAGCTCGTCAAAGCACAATACTCTTAAAGAACTACGTGACAGGATGTGTAGCCCTTTATAACACAATCACTCTTACAGAACTAAGTTACAGTACGTGTAGCTCGTCAAAACACTATCACTCTTAAAGAACTAAGTTACATTACGTGTAGGTCGAACTGATTAACACTTTAGGAAATATATATATATATCCCTCTTAATCAAGACGTAAGTATGAACGGAATTGTGTATTAATGTTCAGTTGACCTTAATCATCCGTGTTAGATATCTTTTTGAGTGGTTAGTTAGATAGTTACTGTTGCGCAGTTTCTCTCAGTGCTATGGGGCAACACGAAACTGATCTCTTCTATTGTTTTTTCTTTTGAGGGGTGGGGCTGGGAGGGAGCTTCCTGTTGCCTGGATGCTCTCGGAGCTAACGGGCAACATGAAGCCGATCTGTTTGCGATTTGTTTGTATTACGTCATGTGATTGTCTTTGTTGCCAGTGGCGTCGAGGGAGGTTTGCTTCACCCATTGGGCTGGCACGCCGCTATATAAGTGAAATAACATTAAGTACGGCGTCAAAGCCTCATCAAACAAACGTATTTTGTATAACGTCTTTTGTCCTCAATTGCATTTGTAACTAGTGACGTCGAAAGTAGTATACATCTCTTCGTGGCCTCGTATGTTGTCATGTGAATGCGATAACCTTCGCTTAAAAACGACGTTTATCCCTAATCGGTTAAACCAACAGATGTGTTATATTTCATTGAAAAGTTCTTTACAATACCAGAAACTGTCCTATGTTGAGTCCTTTAAACAATGGATTTTAATGAAACAGATATATCGAATGTATCCATCCAAATGTATCCATTTTATTTGGAGTTATAATTTTACTTAAAAGATATAACTTCAAATGCATTCCAGGTATATAAGTCAATTGGAGAGTTTATGTGACTCTATATAAGAAGTATGTAACCTACATTAATTTCAAACTATGATAACGTCTCGGTATTTATAATTTATCAAAGAAATATTGAGTAAAATATATTTTTTCTCCTCGGTTTTCTATCTTTTTGTCATTGATTATAGTATTAAAGAAAGAGGAGTTCATTAAAATCAAATGAACTTTTGCCCAATCCCATCAATTATTTTTTTTAAAACGTAAATATGTTTGAAGTGACTTAATCGATCTTGACCTTTGTGTACTTTGTATTGTCGATCAGATCACGCCCTATCTTGGGAAAGTGTCCCTGTAAACGTTCGTGCTGACAGAGCATTGTGCGGTGTGACAAGTCCGATAGCCTTCACCATTGAATGCAGCTTTAAAGAATATACATTGTAGTAATAGAACCATTGCATTTAATTTGACTGGCTGTCTACATTATCTGACAAGTGGAGGGCCGATTGTTTGTGCATAAGTGTTCTATTCACATACAAGCACGTTCAATGAAACCTCTTCAGAAAATCCCCGAGCGTTCTAACCCTGCCATTATACGGTCCAGTGTCTCGTTTTGATCTTTGTTTTCGACATAGATTTCTATTGATCGATTTAGATATGAACTGTTCGATATAGATTTGAACTCATATAATTATATATACAAGATTTAGGCCACTAGTTTTGTGAACGGTTTTCAGTCTGTGTAGTTAATAGAACAGATATGGTTGTGTTCTTCTCAGTAGCGTTGATCACCTGCGAATGTGTTAGACGTATATATATAATTATTTTTAATTTAAACAAAAATTAATTGATATTTAATTATTATTATGAAACACAGGTTGGATTATGGATTAGGATTCTAATTTCATCGAGTTACTATTTAACTTTGTTTTAGTCAAACGTGTTTGAAAACGAAACGTTTTATTTTAAGCATACTTTGTTTTCTTATATCTGAAATTTTAACCTACATGTCGCTCAAATTTATCATTTTTTTTATTTACAGTTGCCGTGATGGTGCCAAAGGGATGAAAGTCCAAATCCTGCGCAACTCGTAACGTAGTACGACGACCTTTGACGACAACTCTAACCATGCAAGGTTGTGTGTAAAATATTACATTCTTCTTCAACTTGTATGTGGTGATCGGACGCTGTACTGTCGTTCAGAAATCGTTTAGACGTTATCCACCAACTGATACAAACACGTTAGTAGATTATATATACATGTACGTGATAATCCAAAATTCTTGTGTCTGTGAAAAGAGTTGTGGACAGTAATAACTACACCAGTGTGTTGACTGTCATTGGATATCTGTGTTCAGCCGCTGATCCCTCATAGTGCCGATAACGGATCTATTCGCTGGATATACATTCATAAAACGGTATGATCAGTTGTTCGTTCGACCCTATGATTGGCATGCACCAAATGATGTGAATAACTTAACACAGATGTAATTAGCATCAGCTGATTAATCCAGTGTGGTTTTGTTGCTGTATACTTTCAACAACATTCAAAATGATGTATGCAGTTGAATGTCTAACTTGCCTTACTGTTAGGAATTGGTGATAAACGAACAATAGGCGATGCTGTGATCACTGTTTCTGCGCAGAATGTATATGTGTTGGAATATGTTTTCAATCCCTCTACCTTTTGTGATTACGGTGGTGGGAACCATGGTGTTAACTGCTTTAGTCTACTTAAAGTCTTTGTTTAAACCCCGGCATATTACACCCCAACTCTTTTATAAACAGTCCGCTCTCACAGCACACTTGCTGAAACGCTGTCGAGGTCTTAATCGACCTTTCCGACCTGCTTTGTGGGCTGAAAACACCCATATCCAGACGTTATTGGCAGCATTCTTACCTAGCCCAAAAGTGGACTTTCGTAGAGAATATCTGCAAATGAAAGACCGAGGAGTTGTGGCCCTTGATTGGACTATTACTGATAATGCTAAGGTTACGAAAAGCAGTCCTGTGTTAATCGTGTTGCCGGGAATGACGGGTGATGCTGTCAGTGTTGGAGCGCTTTGTCAAGAAGGCTCAAAGAATGCTTACAGAGTGGTTGTCTTTAATAAACGCGGCCACGGAGGAACTGTCTTGACAACTGCCATGTTACAAGGCTTTGGCGATCCATCTGACCTCAGGCAAGTCATAAAATATATTCGTGGTCGATTCCCCAAAGCCAAGTTGACAGGTGCTGGCATAAGTGCGGGCTCCGGTTTACTCGTCTCCTATTTGGGGGAATTTGGTTCTTCTTGTCACCTCAGTGCCGCTGTGTGTATTTCCCCAGGTTATGATGCCTGGGAATTATTTACTAAGCGTAGCCTCGGGATATATGACTTCCTCCTACTGTTTGGTCTAAAATCCCTTCTCAACAAACACTCTAGGGCTTTGTCCAAAGTGCTGAATGTGACCGACGCCCTGAGAACTAAGACTATACGGGAGTTTGACGAGGCAGTCTACTGTCAACTGTACGGTTATTCCACTCTACAGGAGTACTGGGAACGTAATAACCCTATGAGAGACATAGATGATGTTGCTGTACCTGTGTTGTGTCTAAGCAGTTTAGATGACCCTATATGTGTTAAAGACAACATTCCTTTCGATCTCTTTAAAGTTTATCCAAACTTCCTATTGCTAGCCACCGAGAGGGGAGGTCACTGTGGGTTTCTGGAGGGCACACCACCCAAACCCTGGGCCAACAGAATCGCTGTAGAATATCTCTCAAGGGTGCTAGAATTCCTCTCAATCCATGGTGACAAATAATCATTCCATTCGATTGTATACATTTAAATACGTAAACATGAATAAAAGCGCACCATTTTTGTGAATTATTTGAATAAACTCATTTCAGAATTGTAGAGGTTAATGACTATTTACTGGCCGTCCTGAAAATATTTTTGAGTTGTGACGTTATGACAAACCCTGTCATCCCTGTGTTTTCACGTTATTGTAAGATTGAGTGGGATATTCTACGATATTTGGCAATATATCTTTTGCCAGTATATTTCATTTTTTAGTAATGCAAAGTTATATGGATTGTGAAAAGGTTATGGATTGAATCTAACGATACGGCTCTTCAGTGTCGTTTAAAATTGCTATTTATGATAGTAGGACGTTTAGATTTTTATGTCTTATTTAAACTGACGACATATTGTGTAACAATGCGGACATGCTGCTCTCCCTTGTTTTTACCGGTTGGTGCATCTACTACATCGCTGTTCGGACTCAATTTTAATTTACTTATACGTGGCGCTCATCCCGCTTGACCGAGAAAGGTCAAAGGACGACAATTAGACGTCGCAGGAGAGTGTTGCGTATTAATATCAGGTATCTGAAAGGAAGCGCTCAGTTATAGTGTAGGCCGATGTTAAAATACAGCCAGTATTGGTATTCTCTGTGAAATGGCTACAGCACATGCGTGGTATAATTAAAACCAGCGAATGATTGAAAAACGAAATCGATCTTTATAAGAAACTATGTACTAGTGTAAAACATATTTTCGTCATTTTATAGGATAAGACATGCAATGCACATGCGTGGTAAGTTAAAACCAGCGGTTTGTTTGTTTGTTTGATTGGGGTTTAACGTCGTACTGAAGGGTATTTCACTTATATGACAACAGAATGTCCACTTCACATTGTTCCTTCCCTAATTACGGTGGAAAAACAAGAGGAAACCTCGTAAAAAATCACCTCTGTGATTGCCTGAGCCACATTGTGAGTCACTGATATACTTGAGGGTCGACAGGCTGACCTAAACCAGCGAATGAATGAAGAACGAAATTCAAGACAAATTATTTATTTTCCTCATTTTATAAGATAAGTCATGCACTGTACTTGCAAGTTCCCGGGCTACGCGATACATCCTGTATATTGTAATCCCAGGTCAAACGTACAACCAGAATACATATATATATACATTGGCATAAATTCTTATACTTTGCAAAGTAACCGTGGATTGATCCCATAACAAAATTCACAAGGCAGTCTGTGGTTGATATTACCTATGCTAGAAAGGCACACAGCATCATCGAGATAACTTTGTAGTTTGTACATCTGAGAATTAACCAGTCGTCCCAGAAATGGATGGGTTTGTTTATAACAACTAATTTTGTAGCACACTTATATTAATGGTTAAGTTTTCACACAACTGTTGTGTTGTCCAGTAGGTAACCATTAGACACATAAAGGGTTGTGTTGAGTGTAGTCAATATTTCTGATGTTCAGTCTATCACAGCAAGGTTATATGTCAGAGCGATGAACAATAACTCCTATATTGACAGATTCAATGTCACATGACAAAACTCAAGACCATTGCTATCTTGTCATAGTGTTACAGCTTGAAGATCAACAAAGTTGCTCCAGTTGCTATATTATATATATCATGCCAAGGGAGTTTCTAAAAAGAAATCCAGGTTCCTATCCAAAATGTATCAGGCCACAACCTAGGTTCTGTACCCTCTTTCCGCTTTATTTTAAAACACATATTTTTTAAAATAGTTAAGCATTGATATCAATTTGGGCTTATAATATTTTGGGTCTAGAAACTCCACTGCATGCTCTAGTCCAGAGTTATCGTAATAAGCAATATCTCTAACTGATTAGAAACAGCCGAAAATAAATTAAGATATATCTCCCGATGGATATAAAAAAAAATTTGTATTATCTAAATAGTTGCATTTATAATGAATATGAGACATTTAAATTATATATATCCTGCTTGTGTTGAAGAGCAAACTGACCTTTTGTTGGTTTGTGTGTTGATTGGGGTTTAACGCCGTGCTAAACGTTATTTCACTGATGACGGCGAACCAGTCCTGTTGATGAAGGAAGGCACACTCGGCGTCACTGGCAACAAACAAAGACAAGACAGCACCCAGATAGGACGCAATGCAAAGACATCACGGATAAATCGACTGCATGTTGCATTTCGGCATGCATTGGTAACCCGAGAAGTCCGTTTATTTCTCCACTGTCATATTGAGCTTGCTAATATAACAGTAACATGCAAAACGTCGACTGACATTGTTCTTATTACTGTTGATTGCTGGATTAATTAATTAACGGATTGATTGGTTGATTGAATCTGACTGACTGATTGAATGATTTATTGCAGAGTATTTTTTTATTTTTACGCTGTGCTCAAGTGTACTTCGCGTATAAGCTGGCCGTATATTAAGATAGTAATTGACATTGGCACATCCATAAAATGTGAAGTGTTTGCTCTGTGAGAAAGTAATCCTTCCTCGAGTGGCTACACTCCACACAAACTGGATATTTGGCTAAGGACAGTTTGTTTGAAGAGTAGCAATGCTGTTTTTACTTAGCACTGGGGGGAATTAACTTTCCAACATTATGGAAAAGCTTCACATCTTGGTTGTGCTAGTGTCAATTACTGTTGGAATACACCGCCGTCATATAAGTGAAATACCCTTAAGCACGGCGTAAAACATCAATCAAACAAACTATCTATAACTGGAAGGCCGTATTACCACGCATTCTAATTGCATATGTTAAAACGCCAGCAAATGGCATTCTTGCTTGGACATCCGTTCCATCCGTTAAGTGTTTCACTGAGAGCGGAGAGCAAACGTAATATAACAATAACTAGAGCAAAGAAGTTATCCAAAATATATTAAATTATTTGACGACACTAGTCGATGGAGATATGTTAATGATACACTGGGTTTTGTCTTCAGCATTAACTGTCCGAATTCGTATTTATTTCTTAAGATAGATATTTTTTTGAGGTGCGTCTAAAGACGTAAATTTAGCCTCTAAATACCTCGCGGTGAAAAATCGCATTGCATGTTAATGTTGAATATTACATGTTCCTAATGACCCTAATTCTCTTTAACAAACATATTCATTGGTTATCTCTGTATATCTGAAATACTAATTGAAACCCAGTGGATAGAAAGTTAGAATAGTTTGAATCCATGCAATAAGCCTATCTTTCTGAGCGTTTCTGTTTGGTTTCTTCTTCAAAGGGAAGAATTTGTGTTTTTTCAATCGCCATGATTTTAAAATCATCTTTAACAGAATGATCAGGGAGAGAGAAATGTTCAGCTATTGGGGATATGAGGTTTGACCTACTGGAGCCCAAATGATTGTAGGCTCTAAGCCGAAGGGGATTTTTTGTTTTACCAACATATTGTTTCATACACTTCTTACAAGTTATAAGGTATACCACATTTGATTATATATAATATATATATTCTTTAAACGCGCATAGAGTAATGGTTCGTATCGATGTGTAGACAAGGCATTCTGTGGAATTAACTTTTTAGCTAGTGACAACGACATACTTGGGTTATTTTACAGTATTAGGTTACCAGCAGGATGCTGTAACGCTGATCTGTTCGAGTCAGCTCGCGGTATTCAAAACTTATCAGCATACCTGAGATTTGATGACACATCTACGCTGTTCACATCGAACACCTCTCTGATTTAGATCAAGAGATGCCTTTTCAAATCATAAAAATGAAACGTATTTGATAGCAATTTAGTATGATGAATCTTTTACAAGGATGCCTAAGTGACCGACCAGTAACACAGATTCTTTAATGAATGCTCGATTGATCAAATGATTGTTGGCTCTAAGCCGAAGGGGATTTTTTTGTTTCGCCAAAATATTGTTTCAGACACTTCTTACAAGTTATAAGGTATACCATGCTCGATTATAATCGATATAACACATAGAGTAATGGCTCGTATCGATGTGTAGATAAAGCATTCTGTGGAATTTGTGATTGTGATGTCTTTGTACTACGTCCTGTGATGGTCCTTTACTTGTCCTGTCTTGTATTGCTGTCAATATAACGTTAGTGCATCCAGCCGCACTGGCGAAATTCTGAGATGCGATCAATCGTGCTTTTTTTCGTAATATACAGGGGACATAACTAAACATTTTTGCACGAAGAGTAGCTTCCCTTTCTTTTCATACCTTATTTGCAGAAGAAAAACACGCTTTTGATTGCGCTATTCCAAAATATAGTTACAGGATATTTTTGCCGCTGTTAATTGCTTACAACTTAACTGTGTATAAACAACATATTACGGAAGCAAAAAGAAATTATTCTGT
>JAQQZZ010077416.1:0-19940 GCA_030265115.1 Mopalia vespertina
ACGAAGGTATGTTATCCAACCTCAATGGGCCAGTGGAGCATGGGGCGAAGAGCTGCTATCTGTTCTCAATGGGACAGCGAAGCATGAGGCAAAGAGTCCTTATCCGCCCTCAATTCGACACCGGGTCTTTGGATTAAGAACCGTTAACCGCACTCAATAGTTGGTGGGAATGGGATAAAGGGCTGTTATCCACCATACCCTAAATCAAAAGCCGCGATCCATCCTCAAAGGTAAAAAGGGCGAATGAATAAAGAACAGGTTTCGCCCAAATAGGCTTGACGTTGAATAAGAGAAAGACTGAAAGACTTAAGACCTCAGTAAAAATGTTTTACTTACACTTGATGACCTGTTTATTACGAATTTAAATTTTGGAAAATAATTGTATCACAGTAATTATTTTATGTAAATAACAAGAAAAGCATGCAACTTAAGTTACAAAAAACAACACAAGTTTCGTAAAGTATGCCTTATAATATAGCGCTATCCTCTTACAATTGAATGCTCCATCTGAAAGATAGGCTTATGACAAGGGAACACAAATATAAGTCTTTTCCTCTTTGAAAAATTTATTTTGACTTACTTAACGAGTTTTCCACCGTTTCAATTGATTCGGTGAGTTGGGTACGGTCTCTAACATCTCCTGTGTATTTCCGGATGTTGGCCAGTAGAAGAGGTAACTTGGTACAATGCTGCATGGGCGCCACCAACAAGTCCGTTAATTGAAGTCTGTTACATCGAGAATCTTGTTCACAGAACTGAAACAAAATACGTTAAATTAACTGTATTTTATTGTTTCTTTTTAAATTATTTTAAAAATGTGAATAGGGGTTAAAAAAATAAGGTCATTTGTCATAAAACCAACGGGGTGACGAGAACATTGGCAAACTTAAGGCCATTTTAATCCTATGTCGACAACTCCTCCACTACACAATATGCTAATTTGATGAACAGCTAGACTCTCGGATCGATATTCTACCACGTTCAACATCAGGACAAAAGGCTGATAACTGAAACATTGAACTATTTTTGCTCACCTTCCAATCAATAACATACACTGTTTTTTTTGTGGTAAAAAAACTGAACTCTTCTCAATTTGATAAATGAGAAATCAATGACGATACAAAGATTTCGTTTGCCAAGATCATTTCTGGAACCATGATCGATGTTGCTTCTGGATAATGAAATGACAGAAATTAAAAACACTACACAGCTGAAGTGTTTAGTCAAGCCGCCATAATAAAACAGAAAATAGCATGCATCGCATATTCCTCAATTGCTATATAATATTGGAAGCTTATATATTGTTATATACCTTTTCGAATTCTGCAAATTCTTCATTTTTTCTCAATTGTTCCAGGTAGTTCAATGCCGCCATATAATTGAGACAGTATGTGTGGTAGACACCGCCGTCACGTGATAAGGAGGAAAACTGCAATTAAAAAGTATTTTTGCACACAACATGTGGACATGATAAAGCCTTTTGTACATTATTCCAAATTGAGACATTCAACGTTAAACAAGGATAATGATACCGTCCGCTTTAATTTTGGAGCAATTCCCAATGTCTTTATTCTGATAACGTACATAATAGTTGTCATTCACGGCAATAAAAGTATTTTTAAAAAAATATATATGAAACATACAATATAACATTTTAAGTAGAAAACTAAAAGGCGCATAATGGAAATGTATATAGTTCTCGTCGTTGAAGAACGTATCAATGTATATCCTACAAAACGTAAGAAGCAGTTGCATCAGTGTTATATATAGTTAGATCGGAAATCAGCAGGCATTTACACAAATCGTATTAGTAAAGACATTTATAAAAGTATCGAAATTTGCCGCGGAAGGCCCAAACGAGAATTAATAACGTCATATCATTTGCATGGAGCGTTTCAGACTGCAGTTGTTTATGATCCAATGAGCTAAATCTCTGACGTATTGTTTTATTCGAATCTATCTATGTCGGCAACCAGGTTTTTTGTTGTACCCATGTGTTCCTAGTATATGGCAATTGGCAAATAAAATTGAATGTTGTATCTAAGGGCGTAGCGGTTAAACTGGCTGTATCTGAACGGTTTTTTTCAGAAGCAAATCAAAGATTTGATAAAGATTCACAAAAGAAACTACTAAAAGAGAATTTGAAGAGGATATTCAAAAGCCGTATTCACGACAAGCCTCCCATACCTATCAGCATCTGTAACGAAATGGTTTGAACATGACTGTATACTTGTCGCTGATACATGGGCAGTATACATACAGTTGAAAATCCTGCATCGCTAGCGTAGTGACGTGTGTCTGTCATATCATAAAATGTCGAAGGTCAATGCCGCTTTGAGCTGCAAAGCACATTAAAACCTACCCTTTGGAAAGCCTTTATGAGTACTTTAGTTCTGCCGAAATCTGTTACGCTCATATCCTTCAATAGGGCGGAGATAAAATCTTTACAAAATGTGTAACTCACCTGGAAAAAAGACAAAATGATTATTTGTTTGTTTGAATGAAGTTTAACATCATATACTTCAGGTTGTTTCACTCAGATGGCGCCGCGCCAGCCCAATAGGTGAAGGAATCCACACTCAACAATAATGACAACAGACAAAGACAAGACAGGGCCAAGACCGAACAATCACAGGAAGCAAGGCAACTACCAGCAGATCGGCCTCACGTTGCCATTTAGCTCCGAGAGCACCAGGGCAACATGAAGCTCCCTTCCAGCCTGCGAAGCTGTTAACGCATTTTGGATATAGTGTGTTTAAATGTTATTTCCTATAATACTCATGTAACAAACGAAACTGGTTCGGAGAAAGGCATAGACTACGCAGACGTGAACTTCATCCTTCTCAATCTTAAATTGCACAGAGTTAATATACGACTGCTAACCATCGGTGTATACATCTTTGATTCAATGTTTCGGTTTATTTTTAAATCATAGCCATTGATTCTCGACAGTGTGTAAATCTTCCATTGTTTTTGTGTAGTTAACATTTTTAGGTCTGTTTAATTATTGACATGGGTTTTAAATTAAAAAGTAATGTAATGTATAAACACTTTTTTCATCGGGTGAATATAGAGAGAGCAAAAGTATATACACTGTTCGACCTAAACTGACAAATGTTCTTTGTAAAATTTCTATGTAAATATTTATATCAACAACAAAGTCATGAATACGAAATCGTCTCTGTCAGCTGTTTTTCTGAAAGTGTTAGGATGAGGCTTATTTTAAAACAGCGAATTTAGTCTTTATCTCATGTGTCGAGTCTTTGAGGAGACTCTGAGGTATAGACATGAATTCTAAATTGACATTTATGTTGTGTGGAGTTGGCGAGTAGTTATACAGCTGACGTCATTGTGAAAGGCCTACTTTTTTTTATATCAAAGATGGACGAAGACAGATCGAATCAACTGAGTGATATGGTGGGAAAATGTCCAATTTTGTGTATATCCCATATTAGCTTCTGGAAAAAATCACTTCAACCGCTCTATCAAATTTGGAATCATTTGACGTTAATTGTATGACGATTATTTCTCCATGCCCATTTGTTGTAGATCTGGCTAACTAACCATTTCAAAACATTTCCCAATACAAAACAGTATCAAAAGACGCCATCTTGTTTAAAATTTCAAGATCGAAACGTATAGAAAGTTTGGATACAATTAACGGTAGGGGATAGGCAATAAACTCTATCTCGAACATTTAGGTCCCCATAGGCTTATATTATTAAGTATCATTTCTGTCATAATAGGCCTAAACTGGGTAAGTCAGGTGACAGCCTCCAACGGGAAATGGAACCTGTCGTATAGTCAACGTAGACCGAATGTATTGGAAGAAACAGTTCGATTGAAACAACATAGATATATCTTTGATACAAGCGTGGGCCATTTACACGACCCATTCATTTCCGGTGGAGATAAGGGGAGCGATACCGATTGGATGAGTCTCTCATCTGTCATTAGGACACTTGAACATTTTAAAACCATGCTTAAAACAGGCCATACATGTATTCAAGTTTATCCCACATTATAAGGTTGACATTTCTTATAAATTTCCCAAGCCATCAGGCCAATCACCATATCCAGCATCATTGGAATTTAAGCGAGCTGACGTCCCTTAAAACAATAAAAGGGCTATACTACTGCGGTGAAATAACACATTTAGGAGTTAAGGAACTAAAAATAATAAACCGAAATGTCTCGGGTCTGACTATGGATAGCGTAAAACGCTAAGATTTTAGTATTATTTGAACTGCCTTTATTTAATGGTATTTCTTCTATTCCAATTTATTTTCAGTGAAATACAGTCCCATTATAAACGTTACATTTAGGAAATCCGACTAAACTATTATGCCTGTTTTCACCATAAGGTTGCAATTGTGTGCCAAACTGTTGTCTATCCCATTTGTACCACAGGCTTTTTGTCAGAAATATGACCCGTATAAATGTTGTTAGTTAGGCGGGACTATTCTTTAAGCCTTACACTATCTCAAAATCCTTTCTCAAGGTAGAGGGAATATTGAGGTGATGTGAAAATGGATGGTAAAATAAAGTCAAACAAACGTCGAGTTTGCTTGATAGTTTGGTCATTTAGAACGGATTAAACAGTTGATCACTATTATTCACTGTTGACCTGGATTTCAACGATAATTCGTTCTTCCAGCACTTTGTTATCGATGTGCCTGTCAAATGGCACAGTGAGCCAGACGCCACCATGCTATTTCTTTACTGTGTCCATTCTGTACAGTTGAGCATGTATTTGTTTTATCATGTGAATTAGTGGTAGTTACTGTTTAGTTGATGCTGTACAAACAACCCCAGCAACGATTAGCCTGTGGATTTATCACCAGGAAACCAGTTGATGTTGCATTGTGTGTATTACTAGATTGACGAGACAAAAGCTCTATTATCGCCCACATTGAAAGACAAAATGACAGCTACTAATAACAGAAAAGAAACCAAAGGAATGAGATCACCTACATAGCATAGTTCATCCAAGTTCCCGAAGATGTCACGCGGCTCGGCGTACATTAGAAACCCTTCAACTTGAACCTTTTTTAAAGGTTCCATGAAACACTGCAACAAAAAAAATTACAATTTGATTTCGCTCATAAGATAAGAGACAGGATATATAATTACAGGTTCAACATAACGTAAAAATAGATAGATACAAGTGTATCAACTAACGTCAGCAAGCGTATCCTGTTGCTATATCAGTTCCATTTTAAAGGCGAATACATACGATTCGCCGTCTCGGGGTTTCTATGCGCTACAGATCAGTATTTATGTTTACTGTGTACTTTTCCATCCACAAGAAAATATCCTTAAAAACGCATCAAACAAATCATGTATCTTAAAAGTTGGTCGCTATTCATGAAAATTTATCAACTGTGCATATTTGATGTGATTTGAAGGGGAACAGATCTGGATAGGGGATATAGGATTTTGTCCATATGGGTAAAGAAGCGTACATACATTAACATAAGTTGCGAATACATCTCCACGCTACCTTCTGTTTTTAAATCAGTCCTTCTATTTACTTCTCACAACATGAAACAGTTTCGTAACCTGGGAAAGTCTTTAGAAGAACCTACTAAATTACGATTGAAGTTGTAGTCACTCTCAGCCTGTTGAATTATTATGTATTTGTAATACCAACATGTAGTATGCTTACGGTAAATACACACATTATTACGTCAGCTTTTTAATTGATGATATATCATGAAAAATGACACACATGTCCCTTTATGAATATCTGTTGAAGATCAGATTTCAAAACCCTTAGATCAAGATCATTATTGTGTTTTAAGAAAACGTTTGTCACAGTTGGAAGAATTTAAGAAGTGACATGAGTCACACTGTCATTGTATTTGTTACTTGTCTAGAGTTAATTGTAATTAAAAAACAATTGTAATTTTCCTGAAAACTGTTACTATGCCACTAGAGTCATTCTTAATAAAAAAAATAGTAAATAAGTATGTCTATACTTGATGATAAGCCGACAAGATGACATATATAGTAATACTGACATATATAGTAATACGAGTATTTGATCAATCTGGTTTTTTGGCAAAATCAATTTTAGAATCCGGAACAGGCCAAATGACGCCGTTGTTACGAAAACAACAAACAAAAAAGTCGCTTTGTACTTATATTATTCGAGTTCACACTCATAAAGAAAGATCTGAATTTCTTTAGGAACAAGCTTTGACAGGGATGCGGAAACCACGACTCTGCTAAATATGACAAATTTCATTTTCCTGCTTTATTTTACAAAAACTGGTCGTGCATGTCATGTTCCGGTGGATTTTTATTCAAAACCGATCCTTGTCATCTTTCAATAGTTCCTACATTTGTATTGGAATTATTTTCACTTCTCCTTCATACCAATGAAATGCCTTAGAGCCCTGCGAACTTGTTTTCATCAAATACATAGCTATATAAAAAAAACAGTTTTGTCATTTTCAAAGTAGAACACGCATAGATATCCTGTTGGCTAGACGTCTTATCTACACTCACAAGGTAATAAGAAAATTCATCAATAACTAACCATCTCCCTTTAGATCCAATAAATCATAGAAACTCACAAACTCGTATCTGTGTATAGCAGACATTAAACATTATACATGAATTATGGCCAAAATTCCTTCCAGGCACTATTATTTATTTGTATTGCTTATTTATTATTTACAAAGGATATTTAAGCCAGGCTATGGAACCGTGAGGCATGTAGAAGGACCATATTTACCGGAAAATCCAATTCCGTTAGTTATGGACAGTGTGGTACAAAATGATTGAAGTTGGTTCGAGGAAAGAGACCATGCTTATTCCTTACCAGTATCCACAAGGTTAATAGTGTGACACCATGTGCCGTTAAAAGAGGAGCTGCACCAAGCAAACTCTTTTCACTAGTCCAGATAGTTTAGCCAATTAAATGCCTTGTGACATTCACAGAACATGTTATGATAATTGATTGGACTTCTGACGCCTTTTGATTTTGTTTCTTTGATTGTGTTAAAACGGTATTTCGCTTGACGATGGATTGTCTTCATACAGTTACTTGCTCAGATAGGGTAACAGTCGTGTGGAAACCTCGTAAAAACCTTCCCTGCGATAGCCAGATTCACATCATTTGACTTACCCATATGCTTGATGGTGGACAGACGGGCTGGAACCCGTGAACAGTACATCGGAGTAGGGTTAGTAGGCGGACACCCCTAACTCCTAAGCCACTGCCGCGGGTCCAGTAAAACAACAATACGTTAATCCGACTAAACTAGGGACCAAACTACTAACCTTTAATTATTAACATTGTTGACACCAGCCTAATAATCAACAAGCTAACATAGTGCACCGTTCTTGGGATTGGGTGTTTTAACGCTTTGTATCCAAAATCATAAAGTTGTAGTGTGTGATACTACTTACATGTTTAAGCACCATTAGATGATCAATAAGAAAGACACATTCGCTTCGGAACAATTCCCAGACCGCTTCCCGCCTTTTTTGTTCTCTGTCCTGTAAACACAGCGGCTCCTGCTCCTTGTCTGTGCTAGCAATTAGATCCGACCAATGCGTTGTCTGGAAAAAATGTTCAGATATTTTTGTAGTTATTGCAAAAATGTGTCTGGTGGACTGATGTTAATAGTCCTGTGTGAACGCAAGCGGCAAAATGCAGTTCCAAGAGAAACAAAATTGTCCAATATATTTTTTTAACTTTTTTAACATATAACAGTAAAAGAAGTTTGAATAATATCCCAATACAAACTGACAGATAGCGTATTTGGCCCTACCCGAACAAAACTATTACACATGAAACCTAAGACTGATCGAATCTTGCGGACATTTATCCGTAACTTTCATCTACTACATATGCGAGCGTGTGATTCAGTTACCAATGTCTATTGCACATTGAAACTGGCTCTAAGAACAATCCATATAGCGAACCTAGAATCGACCATTCATTAGTATTAAACAGTTGCACACAAAGCATTGCACCAACATGGAAACTCAAGACATTACCAGTGGAAATATGTCTTTGGGAGTTAAGCTTCCACTGCAACTTAAATATGGTTAAAACACACATCCATTCGATGAACACCCACGGGCTTAAATTTCCAACAGTGTATGCCACTACACAGGTACGTTATGGTGATGCAGGGTCCTTGGAGTCAAAGCTGGTGAGTTATTTTGACCTACCTTGTAAGCAGCTAAGTGGTTATCCTTAAACTCGGAAACTTTCATGTGACTCAGGATGTCTTCAAGATGCGTCAACGAGTCTTTACTTTTGGTCTTCATCTGCGACAATAAAACAATAAAACAATACACGATACACTTACTCTATAACGTGGCATATGGATTTCATGAACATTGTTAAGTTTCTCGATCAAATTTGTAATGAGGTCGAATGTAGACTTCACTGTTGGCATTTTTAAAACTAGAATATTCACATTGTATCAAAATGTTAAGGTGAATAGTTTTATGACTAACCGTTGAGAGGTTCGATTCGGAGATTGATTTATTGATTGATTCATCAATTTATTTACAACTATTGATTGATTGATTCATTGATTGATTGATCAATTTATTGACAACTGTTTGTAAATAAATGGTGCTAGATTGAAGTGAACATTATCAGAAAAATTATATCATAGTTAAACCGGTAGTTGTAAACCCACAAGGATATTGTTATTTCTGTAGCACAATTCTGGTTTATATCGTTCAAGATTACTTACCAATTTAAGAAGTGAAAATGTCTGCCTGGGTTTCTTAGAATCTGAAAAAATAATATATGAAACCAATTTATAATCCCAAAAGTTTTGCAACTTTCTTACAGACAAACCTGAATAGCAAAGAGTGTATGGTTAATATTGTAATACAAGTTAAAGTCACAAGCAATATTAGTAAATCTAAATGGTGATTCTCCAAAGAAAAGTCATACATATAATTTCATAAAACTGAGAGAAACAATAAAAATTGTCATTCCTCTCAGAATATTGTATAATTTATATCCTTTTCAACATTCTATATAACTTGGCATAAAAACAAATATACAAAAACAAAAACCCTTTACCACACATTGTAGAAAAAGGGGCGCTTCAAGATTTTTCAAAGATATATATAAATTTCATTGTAACCAGTGTTGCGATATAATCGTTATGTTGTTTAAGACTATCATAAAGCACAGCTGGTTCCATATGTGTATCAGAATTTACCTCTTCCTGTGAAATATTAAGCTATATTAATCGTGTTCCCCCCAGGAAACGATGTAATAACACACATGAGGTAGATCAACATTGTTACATATGCGATGCGTTTTAGGGATGTCTACAGGACTTAAAAGAAGGGTTTGATTGGAGTTTAACGCCGTACTTGAAAAGAAAAGAGAGGCGAAACTATGCTACATCAAAAGGATCCAAAAAATAAAATACATAAATAAAAAATAAGTAATAAGTAATCAAAATCAAAATCAAATCTAGAATGGTCAACATATACTGACACCGGGCAAATATTAAACACTGTCACTGTAAGCTGACACCGGTCCAATATGACACTTTCTATTTTTTCACACCAGGCCAATATCACGGTTACTGTGTACTGACACAGGACCAATACCGTGGTCACCGTATAACCCGGACAAAATCCAACGCATTCATCGTATCCTGAAAGTGGGACAAAACCAAGGCCACTGTACAGACACATGGACAAAAAACAAGTCCACTCTACACTGACACAGGTACAACGCCAAGGTCATTGTACACTGACACATGGACAATGCCAAGGTCACTGTACACTGACGCAGGGACAATAACAAGGTCACTGAACACTGACGCAGGGACAAAAACAAGGTCAAAGTACTCTGACACAGGGACAATGCCAAGGTCACTGCACACTTACGCAGGGACAATACCAATGTCACTGTACACTGACACAGGGACAATACCAAGGTCACTGTTCACTGACGCAGGGGCAATACCAAGGTCACTGTACACTGACGCAGGGACAATACCAAGGTCACTGTACACCGACACAGGGACACTATAAGCCGTGACAAAGCTTAATCCAATCCACTGGGCAACGCATGCTCAGTACACTGATACGGATGCCATAGAAACCCAGTCACTATATACAGGTGCCAGCGCAATACCCAAAACAATGACTGTATACTGACACCGGGGCAGTATCCAGTGAAGATGTACAGACAACGGACCAATATGACAGTCATTCAATGCATACAGACACTCGGCCAGTACCCAATAGTCTCGCTGTACAAATAGCGGGCCAATACGCAAAAAGTCAGGGCATATACTTACACCCGACCAATACTCAAAACAGCCGCTGTTTGCAGATAGCATGCAATACGTCAAACAGTCAATCCATACTGACACCAGGCTAGCGCCCAAAACAGTCGCGGTGTACTGACACCCGGGCCAGGACGTCAAACAGTCAATGCATACTGACAACTGGCCAGTACAGTCACTGGGCCAATTCTTAAAATAGTCACTGCACACGGGTACAGCCTGTAGGTGTTACAACCCTGTGTGTCAACTCTATTCAGATCTAACCTGTCAACGACGGTAGAAGTAAAGTGAAATACAACAAATGAGATATCGAATACTCGTCAAACAATCACCTAATATTAGCCCAGTAACGAATAACCTAATGTTTAATTAATGTCGTGTTTGCTACCAAACATACTTTAATACACCTGCTCCCGTTTAAATGATAATAAGGTACGAGTCGCTAGGGACCAATTAAATCAATACATTCGTCTCATATACATAATAACTCGTTAATCAAAATAGTGTATACATTTGCAATTCCCTATTCCAAAATACAACCGATTTTGTGTGCTTTTTTCCCATAATAAAATATAGTCCATCTTGAAACAAACGAGTATCAATATTGATACATAAGACATTTTATCGTGCTACCTGGGTCAACGAAGGGCAGATGATGTGTAGAGCGTTAGTGATTGGGCAATGATGGCGTAAGCGCCAATCGTAATCAAGCATATGAAATTAGGTCAAAACATGGATGATCAGTCCAATAGCGCATGGTGCCTCTACGCCTGTCTAGGTGTAGAGATACCATTTGTTTGGATGAAAACCTCCATGTAAATGACGCTTTTACTGGTTTTTGTTGCCAAATTTAAATGTTCGTGTAATCGTTGATAATTATTGGTTGAGTTATCTATTTTTCTATTTATTTACTTCATTGATTGTTATTTTCTACCAGAGTGAATGTAATACAAATTGTGAATATATGACTTGCCGAGATAACATACCAAATCTTATTTTCTTACGCTGCTGGTTTTAAAGGATGTCGCACAAGATCGCGTCATTTGTGGTTTAACGCCATAGTTAAGGTTATTACACTCACATGACGGTATTGGATGACAAGAATGAGTAGACGTCACTGACATCAATCGATGACAGCACAGTCAGGACAATCCCAAAAAAACAAAACAGACGTCAGAAAATACTGTCATCGGGATTCCGCTTAGAGTTGAGAACACCAGGTTTACATGAGCGGCCTGCCAACTGCCTTTCAATAAACAGTAGGATCTAGAGCTCAGGTTACACAGATCCACGAAGTTTCGTTTGCTTTATCGGAGTTTACCGTCACACGCAAAGTAATTTCTGGGCATGGACTATTTCAAACTTAAACTATATTATATTATCAAAAACTAGATAAAAGATTAAATTGGGTTTAAAAAAAGGTATTGAATTAAACGAAATCCTCACCTTCATGGATATTAACGGTAGAGCCGGGGCGCACTGAAGCGAAGTCAGCTATGGTGTTTCTTTTTAACAACAGCTTTTTATGATGTTCCTGAACAAGAAGGTCCCCAGGGTATATACTCATGGTAAGATCAACTGAACTTCTCCGGCGAAACCTATCCGCTTGGTTCCTAAAGAAAACAAAGATACAGACAATCATGTCTATAGAAACATCAACTGAGCTTCTCCATGGACAGCTATCCAAGGGGTCCCTTAGCCTAACGACAACAAAGAAACAGACTTTAAGGTCCAAAACATTTCTCCGTCGAAACCTCTCCGTGTGGTTCCCAAAGAAAAAAAGATACACACATTAATGGCCATATCAATATCAACCGAACTTGGCCGGCAAAACCTATTCACGGGTTTACTAAGAATGCCAGACGCAGACTTTAATCTCTATTGAACTGAACCTCTCCGGCGAATCATATCTGCGGAGCCCCCCCTCCCCCCCCCCAAAAAAAAAACAAAAAAACATATAGACTTTAATGTCCATAGACAGATGAACTGAACGTCTCAGACACAAAAACGCAATCTGACTATGAAGAACTGTAGGCGTCTGTTTCAACAATAGCAATGCTGACATTTGTGGAAGGCCATTCATATGCAACAGAACGAAAGACTTTGCATATTACGGTTTTATTAGTAGGACGTTTTACTGTTGGGGTACACTGACGTCGTTTTAGTTAAATCCTCTTAAATACGGTAATATGTCCTGTTGTCCCGACACACGTACGTCGTGCATTTACTTAATTAACCAAAGTGTAATATTTTGTTTATGGAAGCACAATCGCGCAACTTAAAGCACATCAGTTGAAAACGATGCACATAATACTTAATGAAAACAAACTAGTTTACATAATACTAGAAAACAAAGCAAATTAGTCAAATAAGAGAAAAGGTCATGAGCACAATATTAACACCAATCACATTACGAGTGATTCTGAACCGGCCAGGTGGCAGAGGTGAATCTGTAAAGTTCTTAAAACACCACAGCTGTAGGAGCTACTTTTGTATATTCCGTAGCGATCAATCAGCATAAATGAGGCCGTAAACAGTCAGAATAATGATGGTGATCTATTAGAGCTTACCCCGTACTGTCGGCCTCGTCACAGGATGTGCTGGGAGAAAGATCAGGCGACAGGCTGGTCGGAGATACATCGCCAAAGTTCTATAAAAAGACAAGCAAAAAAAAACAACACAACAAACAATTAGTATATTTTTGAAAATTATTATTAATTAATTTTGTTTATTTTCTCTTCTGTCGTTTTAGTCTGTCTAAACACATCCTGTTCATCTGTTCATATTTCGTTAAAATTGAATAATTTTAACATGTATTCTGTCAGCAACTGTAATGAAATCAAATAATCTTGATAACAGGTCGATATACTGCTCCAGTTTGTCGTTGTTTTTCCGCTTAAGGAACAGAAACCGCACTTACGTTCTTATATAGTAACATTCAGCATTTCACACATCGACCAGCCCTTAGACTCACCTTGACATCACGTCCGGGTTTTAAATTAACTGATTAACGACTATGCATACTCCATTGCAAGTTTGCAACTGCGATATGGGTTATTGTCTTTAATAATATATAATGAAAATAATAAATTTTGGTCTTTCCCTTTAAGGGTGTATATTTATGCAGAAAGCAGAAACCTATTTTGCGAAGATGCTGAAGTTTGGAGTATAACAAACGTTTGAAATAATACATTAATGATTTTAGTATGGCCTTTCGTGACGACCCCTATGTTATAAGTAGGTAATGACGAAGAAACCCTTAACAGGAAGTTATGATACCACGATGGTGGTTTAAGGCCATACGTCTTTGTGGATCAAACTTTCCATTCAAAAGAAGCCTGGCAATAACTAAATACAGCCTGAAGTCCGTGTCGTCTAGCCGGTTGAAAAGTAATTAAGATTAGTAGACCTTTAAGTAGTGACTGGGCCAATTACTCATTTTGGATAGAAGAGACGACTAAGTAGCACTGTTCTTCATTGTAAGAGGAGGTACCGGTATGGAAATGTAAGTGGCGATGCCATTCTCATAAATCTAGGGGGAGGGAAGGGGGCAAGTCGAAATTTGGGAGCCGCAACTATCTGTGCAAAGAAGTAATGAACGCGTTCTACTGCGTTTGGGTTTGTCTAAGAATTATTCTTACGCTGATTAATGGCCAAAAGTATGAAAACCACTTGTGTAACATGTTTGAAATTCAGTAATCCCTCAAAATACAATCGTATCACGTTGCAGGCAGGATATTCATTTTACTGAGTTCATTTAATTGAGCAACATAAAACACTGAATGGAAACATTTCCATCCAAAATTAACATGCTGCCGCGGAGTGACTTGCCGATCTCTCCCCTGTGAAACCGCCATTGGTGTTAATAGTTGATGTCTGTTTTGCTACAGTTGACCACATGATCCCCCCCCCCCCCCATACTACAGTATCTCAACACTCAAGACCGACTGATATATTCCAAGACCTCATCAGTTAAGCAACTTGCTTTCTGATCGATGTATTTCCCTCGAATTTTGTCTTTGAGTTCCAGTCCTCTTTCAGCTGCAACGGGAATCAAATGCTTGTCTGAAAACTGCTAGTGACGCATCGTTTCATGCGGACTTTGATTGATTTCCGAGATCATGTTCAATCAAATCGCCACATAATCAGTGATCTAATTGTCATGATATTCATTTTAAGTACTTTTTCTCACCTTGGAATCAAAAATGGCTGCTCGTCTACCTCGCCTTGCTACAGGAGGGGAAGGTTCGCAATCGCTATCATCTGATCCGCTCGTTAAGCTTCCCAGACTAGGTCGTCTGACTGCCTGTGGATGTGAAAATGAATTGCATTTAAATCCATAGAATTAAATTGCAAGTGTAAATATATATGGAAGCTTTTGTACCAATGTTATCAAGACAAAGTACGGCGGAACAAATCCATCCTTAGCGCATGCGTCTGTTTTCGTTTTTCGATATTTTGTCGTTAACCGTAACCAACAGCAACAGCTTTGTTTTCAGAAAGTTTGTATATCTGTGATTTTTTAGTATGAACAGCTTACATAGTACATAGTCGAATATGTTGTGGTAAATATATTATTTTGATATCAGTAACATTGCTTGTATAAGGCCAGCAACCACCGGCTGCTGTGCCATTTAGCGCAGCTTGGGATAATACCCTTGGCTTGTGGACATGCTACAGCATTTCAACCATAACTTTGTTCATCGTGGGTTTGCCATACAACCAAACAACATACACCATACACCATACAACCAAGGTCGGATCAGACTTCTTCGTATGTATCACTGATGTCTCTTATAGCCACTGACAAACCATGGAATTAATGAATCTGACCTAATTAGAGGCCTTATTTGGCTAAATGAATGTCATATTCAGTTATTAAACGTGACAGGTGATCTTGACAACCAAGACACGTCCTGCTCTGAACAGTGGAACTCAGCCAGAGCAAGTCATGGCAGCTAATAAGAAACTCATACAAAGTTCAAGTTCTCCTATCCAGCATTCATTTTGACATTATTTTAGTCTAAGACGGTTAAACTTCAACATAAGTACAGATAACATTTTGGCTCAAAACCAAAGTAGCTTGTTGTGTTTATTAATATGTTAGTAATTAATGGCGTTCGTATTTCAATAATATAGACCCAAGGATTTCCTTATTAGCCCTACAAAGCAAGTTTACCATTAACACACGACTCCATCGGTTGATAGCCAAGTAAAAGGTCTATTACCCAGAAATAAAATTTAGTGCTGCCAGCTGAACTTCAATTGTCAAAGGAATGACAAAAACCGACAACTTTTACACCATACACACATATATCTTTTATAAAGTAACTACAATTTTATTTTCTTGTCAATGTATCTTTTTCTTTATTCCTTCATGAATGTAGGCGTATATTTGTACAAACTGTATTGATTTGCATTTCGCATAGCGCCTGTGTCATTTGACCTTGGTCGGTCGAGTTGGAATGTCAAAAAACGTTTTCATGTCTATTTGATTGCTTTTGTCGAAGTAGAGTTATACAATGTAAATTGTTAACTACCAGGTATAAAATATGTTTTCCAGAAGACCACATATTGCCCATTAACGGAAAATCAAGAAAAGTGGTCAATTCGGTCTTTGGGAAATGGTGATGTCGCCGCATGGGTGGTTTATAAATAACATATACATATGTGGCGCGTTTAGTTCTGTAATGACCAACAGATCTTGTCGTCTTTATTCGACCCTTGAAGTAGAATTGCACGTCAAATGATACTAATTTGACATTTTCTTGAACACGTGTACATTGAATAATACAATATATTCTCTCCACTTATATCCTGATTTAGTATGGATTCTCAGAAGAACTGTGGCGTTACTTAACATAAGTGGGCACACTTGCTTGGTCCAATTAGTGGCAGCAGCTCGAGTAAACAAAGAGATTAGGTCAATACCCTACCACGTCACGCAAGTATACCTATTCAAATTTCTCACACCTGTCTTTAATTGACAACATGGAGTAAATGTTTGATTTATTTAATATTAATCCAATGTCAGACAAACGTGATTAAAATTCCATGATCAACAAACAAAGACAAAACAGGACAATAACAAAAAATACAAACACACCACAACAGATAGCATTTTTGTTGCGCCTTTACTCCGAAAGCACCAGGCAGCCACCTGCCAACTCGCGACACCAGAGGTATGAAGATGTACACTCTAGGTTACTCCAGCACGGATAGAGTGATTGCTGTTTGACGCAGTATTCAATTTATATTAGAACTGCGTCCTATAGTTGAAAACATCAAAGGGCATCAATACACGTATTGCCCATGAGTAAACTACACCTCGTGACTCATTTCCTCGACTCAAAAGCCTATATATTTACCATGACATTGAAACCACTAAACAGCAAACATTCCTGTTCAATTGAAATTAATTTCATCTGTATTCTCTGTTAATTTTATTGAAAACCCTGAAACAAAAATAGAATAACATAACACGGTAATTCAACCAGCGTGTTTTCAGCGTGTAAGTGTGTGCCTCAAAGACGTATAGATTATACATACCCGTTTGGGAACTCGTAACAAGTTACATTGTCTCTGAGATTGCCGGTCACCATGAGCAGCGTCTGCAAAAATATTAAGATATGAATTTGTCTTAATTCGTTAACATAAATAACAAACATACAATGTCATAGTCACACATATCTAAGTATATAAGCTTCACACATCTATGAAAAAAAACCGTGGTGTACAATGAATGGAATAATAAGCGATAAACAGACCTGCCTATCCTAGATGAAATTTATGTCTAAAAAAAACTTTTTTTTAGACATAAATTTCATCTAGTATTTTCTTACCATTATGTGTATTTTTGTGTTACAGCATGGCATAGAACTTTAATTTCTGTATGTATTTAGATGGCCTATTGTATTTAACATACATTTTGTTTACAAAATACTCCAGAAAACAGCGGGTAGGCAGGTCTGGATAAAGGACAACAGGTGTCTAACATGATGTCCTTAACATATACATGCTTCTCAAAACAAACAAAATACACTGACACAGGGATGTCGATTAATTAACACCCATGAAACATCTCATTTTCTAGATAAACTCACAAGGACAAGTTTCTACATATACCATAATCTCGAGTGGTTATGAGTAGTAAATGAGAAGTTAATGATCATTTACATGGTATAGAACGTATGTGATAAATATGTAGCCAACAAACTATTTGGTATGGGATGCGAATTAATCAGGCTTCAAACTGGTCCATGACAGATACAGTTGCAAGCTATCTGACCCGGATGGAATATATATTGATAACAAGACAACCCTGGTTTAATTGATTGATTGGTGTTTCACGCCGTGCTTAAGGGTATTTCACTTATATGACTGCGGTATATTCCAACAATAATTGACACTAACACAACTAAGATGTTAAGCGTTTCCATAATGTTAGAAAGTTTATTTGTCTCCAGTGCTAAGTAAAGACAGTATTGCTACTCTTCAAATAAACTGCCCTTAGCCAGAAGGCGCAACTGTGGTTTAAACGCTTTCAAAAATAAAAGTGTTCGTGGCTTTTTGCTAAGTGTATGTAATCCTGTTAACATTTTCAAATGCACATCTGGATATATAAGGCATATATAAGAAATGATAAACGCAAAAGATTCGTCTTTAAACAGCTTGTTCCTGTCCATTATAACTACATCCCCCCTCCAAACAAACAAGCAAACACACGCACAAAAATCTCGTTTTGACATCGTATATCATACACATTTTGAGTTACCAGTTTCTTTGAAGTTCTGTTTTGTCTTTAAAACCAGCACAATTCATCATAAAAGGATGGTATATGGTTATACAATTATCATGTAGTTAAGTTGTATGTAATGTTTAAAGTCGTGTTATAATTTGTTTAAAAAAATAATTAAAGACAGAGAGATGCCGACAAACTAATATTAATTAATACTTTCATTTTCTAGATACAGTTTAAGAACATTTGTTTTAATAGATCGTAAAGTCGAGGTTTTATTGACGACCTACATCTTGAGAGTGGATTTTACAATTTGCAGGGTACAGAAAACACGTGACAAATCTGTATCACACACATACACTGAGGTATACGTTAAACTAATGCGAAATATTTTAGTCTGGGATTGAGTTTTTAATTGTTTGATTGAGGTTTGCATCGTACTTTAGGTCAGTTCACTCATACGACGGCGTCCCAGCCCAATGGGTGACGGAAATCACTATCGACGTTACTGGCAACCGATACGAATACATGCCTGGATTTTGAGAAGACGCATAGCAACACGCCACAACACATATGTTTTATGTTGCTATTTAGCTCAGAGAGCAATTGGGCAACAGGTATACCCTTCCAGCCAACCAATAATTTCAATAATAGTAACCAGACATCATATTTAACCAAGTATTAATCAGTAAGGTTAGCACGAGGCCAGCCGACAAAGCTGTCTATTGAGTAGAGCTAACTCGTATTGGCATATCTCATTAGGGGCAGATTTTCTCTCGTCGAATAACTGTAAAACCCACCAATGGGCTGTTCGGCGAATAGAGAGCAACATATCCTCTACACAGACGAGATGCTTTCCCTATTAGGTGGTTCCTGAAAAAATTAGATTAAGCCTTTTTGCTAGATGTGTTGAAAATTATTATTGGCAACAACTGGAATGTAAATGGCACTGTATACAATCAAATTTGTAAACCGCACAAAAGATTATTTCAAAAAACCCATTTGAGTGCTACAGTAATCTTTTACACGCGTTAAAAGGACTAACATGTTTTATGTGTATACTAAGAGCTGTTCATTTCCCCTTTTACCTCAGATGTGCGGCGCTATATAAAACAAGATTTCTTTAATCCCTTTATATGCTATTTTGGAGTAAACTAGCTATCCTATATTTGCCATGTAGAATTAAAATAACTCAAAAGATGCTACATTACCAGGGCCTTGGGGGAAGGCAAAACATAACGCGTCCTTTGTAGCCACTTGATTGCAGGCCTCAGGGTGCTATATGTTGATTCAAAACACAAAATACGTAGTTACAGGTGGCTTTGATCAGTAATAGGGTTTGTTCACGTTGAAACAGCCTTTAACGGAGTAACAGTCACGACTGTATGCTAAGATAAGCAGGGAAGAGACTTTCGTCTTTATCCGAAAATATGTCACAACAGATGTTGCGTTTTTGGAAGCAAAAGAAAAAATAAATTGAAGTCGTCTATCTAGAATAATTTATTCGCAAGAGCGCCTAAATCAATTAAGAATAAACTGTTGTCTAGACGTATATGTTTTGTAAAAAGTACATGATTTCAGAAGATTAAGGAGTGCTCCGATTAATGAATACCAGGTTATGAAAACCAATCGATAATAGCACCATAGACAAAACACGGACTGTAAAATGTATTACATTTTAATTCATCCTGAATGTGTTGTCTTCGTGAGTAGCTTGGTAACATGGAGGTATTACATTTTAATTCATCCTGAATGTTTTGTCTTCTTGAGTAGCTTGGTAACATGGAGGTATTACATTTTAATTCATCCTGAATGTTTTGTCTTCTTGAGTAACTTGGTAACATGGAGGTATTACATTTTAATTCATCCTGAATGTTTTGTCTTCTTGAGTAGCTTGGTAACATGGAGGT
>JAQQZZ010077427.1:0-20090 GCA_030265115.1 Mopalia vespertina
GGATCGATTGATTGATTCTTAAGGGTATATCACTTATATGACGGTGGTGTATTCCAATAATAATTGACACTAGCACAACCAAGATGTGAAGTGTTTACATAATGTTGGAAAATTAATTTTTAACCAGTGCTAAGAGAAGACAGCATTGCTACTCTTCAAACAAACTGCCCTTTATAGCCAGAGGGCGAATGCAAGAATAAATGAATGAATAACGAATGAATGAATGAGTAACAAAGTAAATAAATAAATAAAGCAGAATAAGTCTTTTCAGCTACATAACCAACACAAGACTAAAAATAAAGCCAGTTAACATTGACTGCTTTGCAAGTGACATTAATATAACAGTTTATTTCCCACCATCTGATATATACTGTTATCATTATTATACATGTAGTTTCACATTCAGCAATCACTGTCAATTAATATCATGTTTATATAAACTAGGCTGTGTGACGTGGCTCAGTCGAGCGTTCCTCTGAATTCTGAACCCCCCTATCAGGACACCGCACATGAAATAGATTTAAGATCACCTTTTATCTGTGATGAGATCGCGGGTGATCTCTTTTAGGTATCTTTCCGGTTTTCCACTTATTACAAGCACTACAAAATTCGTCATATAAGTGAAATACCCTTAAGTACGTTATTTATCATTAAGACGGCATGGCACTTAAACGGTTTAGATAGATTAAGACGGTTTGAATGCACCATTCAAAGTAACAAACAAACAAACAAGAAAACAAAAAAACAAACAAAAAAACAAACAAACAAACAAACAAACAGGTTAAGATATCCTTTCTGACAAATTATGAATTATTAAACAACGAGTTATTATTTTCTCTTATAGCTTCGGCTATATACAACTCCATTCTTTATAGCCTCTGGTAACAGAAGCACGTTTGTCGAAGATTGTCAGATCAGGGTTTACTTTTAAACATTCAATTGAAATCCTCTATTAGCCGTTTCTAATCTAAATCTTTATACACCCTTAGATTGGTTCAATACAAACTTGTTTTTCAGCCAGCTAAATGATCACGGCTTTAGATACGACATAAACAACTGCAATCGGACAGCCCAAAGTGGCATCGCCATGACCTAATCGATTTCCTTCGCCGTGACGCCATTCTGGCGATTCTCGGTAAAAACCATTGCGATTCTTCAGCGGATAAAAACAAAAGGATTTGTATGCATAACTAGCAGGTGCTCAGTGAGCGTACGAGTTATATGCAGACAAAAGTTTACTATGAAATGTTACGACCAAAATCCATAGCTTGTGGTGTGCGTTTTCCACCATTTTGTTATTGTTGTATATACGCTGAAGCAGATAAAAAGGTCAAGTAAAGATCAAATCGTTTACCATGACCTTTATTATCCTCTTATTCTAGTATCGCTTGTACTAAATGGAAGTTTCAATCTTGAACAAAACGTATGTGTGATATATTACAGAGCAGTTAATTTCAACAAAACCAAAATCATTTCCAACATCAGGAACTTCCGTTATAGCTTTTAGTGTCTATTTTTTGTTCAAAGCGATATTACATTTCACACACGTCGGAAAAACGATTGACAAGCCAGCTTGTTCTGAACGTCATCTTTCCTTTTTTCAGGAGTTAAGAAACTGGAAATTGTCCTTGACAGAAGTTCCCAGTATTAGGAAAGAATCTAACAGGAAATATTCACTGCGCGCATTAATACAGTGTTACCATAGCAACAAGGCATCTCTAGAGGATTCTAGTAGGCGTCATTCTTCTGAACCACGTGGGAAAGGAGAATACACCATGTTGGCTCTGGTAGGCCTGTAGTAAACTAGGAACGAGCACATGGCTTTTATTCGGCTGTGTTAAATCAGTTTGTACCAGGACACGATTCCAAACTGTACCCTATCCGCGCATGAAAAATGAATAATCTCATTTGATAGTTAACCCTCAACATAAGGCTACAATATCAGATATTTACCCTACATCGGCTACCGCCATTCGACCTTGCTTAAGCATGCTGGTATAGGAAAATATTGGGATACCAGTGTAGCATTTATTATAATTTGTGTAATATTTGGTATAAATTAAATATGTCAAGTGGGTCATTAAAACAAATCAAAATATTAAACCATTGGAACAGCTAAATACAACATATATACAGGCATGCATATTTGTCTAGCCAACAGCTGATCTGTTTACACTCAGCGGATTGGCAGGAAAATCAATATCGCCATGGTTAACATGGACTGACTCACTTACCGGATAAACTGGGCTAGAATCCGATTACTTCAGCTTTCGTTTGAATCTAAACACGCCTTAAAATGATAAAAATTCTGGTCCTTGAGAAAATGGCACACGTCCCCTAAAATGTTAACTATACCTCTTATGCCTTTCTTATCTTTCCACTAGAGAGAGGCGATGCTATGTTGGCCATACCAAACAGCCTTGCACGTCACAGACTATTAATAGCCGGCTGACTGTTAAATGCTGCTGAGAAGGATCGGGAGCGAATGTAGAGCGCTGCTGCTTCCCATGGCTGCGGGGCCAGCATTCCTTGTCTCAGGCCGTCTCTTAATTATATCGTGTGCAGCATCTTTGTTTCCTCGGCATATGCCATGTGTCTCGGTTAAAACATCATGTTAACGTCTATGGAAGAGGAGGTTTTGGTTAAGGCATTGTGTCCATCTGTTCGAAGTCAAACTTGGAGTGGGGATTGAACGAGGTCGAACTACAATTCATGGAAGTTGTTGTTGTATTGTGCCCTTTATAAATTGAAATTCAAACGAAAGCATATAAAGTGTACACGGACAAATTTGGTATTATACATATGCCTAGTTTTGCATAAGCTGTGTTTACGATGCAATTTATTTAATTTAATTATAATTAATTTATTTATTTATTTCACCAGAAGTATATATGTTTACAATTTAATACAATTGATAAAAAATATTTCAATATACACAAGTTTAACATTTTGGTTGGAACAGAAACCCCTGGCGGCTTATTTCATCCATTTTATTCAGTGCGATGGCGTAAAACATTTTAATATTTCTTTATTATATATTTACCTAGCTAAATAAATAAATAAATACAGATATGATGTTATTGTCATAATATATTAAACAATATTTTCTGGCATAACTCACGACAGAAATACAAAAAAGATGAAAAAAAAAAAAAAAAAATCCCACATGGTTGTAACATAATTATTGGAAATAACATCAAGCAATTAATTTACTTCATACAGATGAAATCAAACAACAAAATACCGATGTACATAACACTAAACTATCAATATACTATCCCTGATGGTTGGACGGAGTTAAATTCGTGTTGGCATGCTGTTCTCGGTGCCAAAGATCAGCACTAGGCTAATATGTTGTAGCGTCTTTGTTTTGCGTCGTGTGAGTGTCCGGTGTCATTTTTGTTTTAAGCTAGCGTGAGTGAGTGAGGTTAGGATGGGTTTATTCACTGATTCAGCTAGCACGCTGTGAAATATATAGACGAAATAAACCGTAAGTACGAAGTAAAAAAAAAAAAAAAAAAAAATTAGAATATCACCAGCCTTTGTATAAATTTTTCTTGACCCACGAAACTGTATGCAGCATATCGACCCATATCATCATTAGGGCCTAAGCCTGTTATTACACATACTGGAAGTCGAATGAACATCTGGATACAATCCCCGGAAGTGTACCATGTTATTGTATTGTATATCTCAGTTAGACATTACAATAAATCAGTGTGAGTAGGATTCTGTGGCTATAGTCAATAGCATCTGTTTCATATTTATCTTACACAGCCAGATCTTATGTGCAACTGAATATAGGCCTACTATGATGCCATCCCTCAACAGACAAAAGCAATTAAGTGAATATAAACATGAAACACAATTTAGATGTTCGATTGAAGTGGAGTTTTACGACCAGAATATGGCATTTATTCAAATTGCAACTGAAGTTAAAATACTAGCAGCATACAATTGTTAAAAAAGCATTTGATGAATATTTATTTTAAAATGCAAAGAAAGGCATACAAGTAGGCACGTGGTGATTTTGATACGAAAGCGAATTATACAATAAGAAAAAAGGTGTGCGTGTTACTTGATTTTGGCAGGTGACATGAACATGATGTTTAGTTCAAACCATGATTTGTTGAACACGGGTTTACTATAGACCTGTCAATTGGTCAACTCTACATGTGATATTTATTATGTGGCACTACCATCCCTATCACTCCTTTATGCTTTGATTAAATTTTGTTTATAAAACAATTGGATACTGTATTTTACCTGAGAAATATCTATCAGAAATGGTCAAATATTCAAGCAGGAACGCCAGCGAGTAAGACGGCTGTGTAAGGGAGACTACTTTTGTAGCACTCTTGTGTTCAATAATAATTGACCAATTACAAAAAGGTGACCGTCCGTAATACTCTATATTCACTGGGAACATTCTGTAGCTGGCAAGGCAAAACGGTGTTTTTTTTATAAACATAATTTTATTAATGTCTTTTTACACATTAAAACATTAGGCTTATCTCGCGTACATTTATGGGATACATATACTATATAAATAGACGAGGTTTGTACATTGAAGAATATTCATGACAGCTGAATATGCAAATTTAAATTATTATGAAATGTATACGTGTTCGGGGATACAAGATAACACATACCAATAGTGATATGTGGACAGTTTGGTACAATTATTGTAGATACTTATAGAGAAAGGTAAGTTAATCGGCATAGCGTGGTTACTGTGGTAGTAGGCATCGGATCCGGTCCAGTGGGGCCTGCTGTCGTACTAAGGGCCTTACGCTCGGCCAGTGTATTCTACACGTACATATCAACCGGAGCGTTTAAAAGCACTGAAAAAGGCACTCACTGCACGTTCGTTTTAGGTCTATACTTTACAACCAGCAGACAACTGCAAAATTAAATCATTAGGTGTACTAAACGTTTGTTCATATAGGCATCAAATAAAATATAAAACAAATGTAGGCCTACTATTTACAAAAATCATAAAGTATTAAGTCAGATAATTCAAAGTATAAACATCCCAAAAATATTATTAAAAAAATCGGCGTCAATCTGCCTCCAGCAGTGTCTGTTTGTTACCGTTTCTATCAGGCGGAGAGAGCTTCCTGTTGCCTAGTGCTCTCAGAGCTAAGGGACACACACATTCTCGAGACAATGTGTATCCTGATGTGAAACTCTATTCCACACCTTGCCACGCTTAGCCTTAGATGCGAATACGTATCTTATAGACTATACAGTCAATAGAACTACGACGTGCAGCTGTACCAACACTTTAGAAATATGCCCTGCCTCTGAATAACAAATATCGTTGAATCCGTATGACCTTATTACCACAGAAGACATTTCTAAGCGAGTGTGGTACTGCTGAGAAATGATTGATTTTGACATGAAAATGGACGCCGAGTGGACGTTTCATGGGTCGGTCTAACCAAAAAGTGTTCAAGGAAGAAAACGAGATGGTTTAAGTCAGGGTATGGCCACGCAATTGTTATACATTGGAAGATATAGTGCAGAATCATGGTAGCGTTTTTCTATTTCTAAAGGTTAGGAAGAATCAAGTAGCGTATATAACTTAGCCTATATTTCTAGTCAAACGAGGAGGAGTTATCCCTCCTAGTTCGAGTGATCGGCAATGCGCAACAACGTGTGACAACAGTGTCTTACATCCCTCTGCTATAGGTCCGAAAATTGAATGACACTGATCTTCCATTTAACAAAGTGAGGACGAACCTTAACATGACCACTGTAACATACATCCAATAACACGTATAACTAGGATCAATGCTCGAAAAGAATATCATCTTTCTCTGCTGTTTACCATGATATTCCTACAGAGGCGATACACTGTTTAAAAAGTGTCAGAAACATTTGATCGGTGTCTTCGTTTTTTTCAATTCGCTTTGATCTTTGTTTGACCGCCGAAACGGGGTGAGTGCGGCAAAGCTGATGACAATAATTCGCAGAGACATTAGGGAACATGAAGGACACCACGAATTCGATCTTTGCTTTGTGTCTTGTGGGTGTTGTAGCTGTTGCGTGTTTGTGTCTTGAGTGTTGTTTCCTTCACTAAATGGTCTGCCATGTCATTATAGCAGTGAAAATAATCTTCTTACGACTGAGTCAGATCCAAGTCTAGGATGCATTTCTTAACGCTCAAATCATCAAGGCTAACCTTAATGTTTATAGCTACAGAAGCCGCAGCCATCTTTGCCATTTAGCCAGTTCATCGGACAGTTCAGTCAGAGATGTGCATTGTCCATTCTTCCCAATCACGTCTAGTTGCTACAGCTGCCTGCCACTAGTGTGCTTACTCATCCTACTTCGATGTACCGTTCACGGGATCGAGTCCTTCTGTCAACCCTCAGGTATATGAGTGAATAACATAATGCACCTCAGACAATCCTCATATAAGCGAAATACCCTTGAGTACGACGTTAAACACTAATCAAACAAACAAACAAACAAAATGTTATAAGATATAAAACTATCAACAGTAATGGCAACAAGGAAATATTTGAAAAATCAGATGAAACTGGAGAGTAATCAGATGAACGCAATGTGGCTCTATATGCCGGTATAACATAGCACCCCCCTCGCACTTGACAACCGTAGGCCCCTTTATATTCCCTGCTGCCAGGCTTGGTAATTGAACAGTTCAAAATCAGAAAAATTGTATTGAAAAGAGACAGCTTCGCTCTCTTCGGTGTTGTGCACCAATTGCATGAACCGCCTAACGCTTTAAATGCAGCGCAAACTCCATTAAGTATATAAATAATACAAATAAGCAACCTATCCGGCATCAAACATTGACAGTAAAAATGTTATTTATATATAAATATAAATTATTAAAAAGGATTGGCAAGCCAGATCCAATCCTATATGTAAAGGGAAAAGGCGAATAGACTTTTTTCAAAGAGAGCAAAAAAAAAAAAAACAGGAAATAATTTATAAGTAAATATAAATAATTTAAAAGGATTGGCAAGCTTGACCCAGTCCTTATATGTAAAGGGAAATGATAAATACAATTTTGCCAAATATCTCCTTAATACAAAGACAGGAGAGTGTTGTGTCTTTGGCTGGAAGAAGTTCGATACCCATATTAAACGATAGCTCAGATTATTTATTTATATGAGATTGGTGTGCTTGTGCTTGATATTATATTTCACTATTTGAAGTTGAATCTATTTTGATATATCTAATTTAGTAAGAGCATAGTTTAACGACAAAGAATATAATATAAAACAAAACAATAAAAGCAAAACCACCCTGAAAAAACGTGTCTTTAATTCATTATCAGCTTCATTGATTGACTGGTGTTTTGCGCAATAATAGTAACGATATTTCCTTTAAATTACGTTAGTGTGCTCAAACAGTTAGAAGGCCCACTAACATATCGATTAAATTATTCACTTTTTATTTTCTTTGACTTTGTGAGCCAAATGTATTAAAAAGCATACAGCCAGTATTGTATTTATACATATAACAACGGTTTTAAAATGGAGCAATTCGGACTCTCCCTGCGCACATGTATATACATATCTACTACCTTTTAGGGTGTTTTTGTATATTAATTGTATATTTATTTCCAAATAAAGATTAAAATATCCAGGATAGGAGACAATCTAAATGTAGTCAGCAGAAAGAAAACTTAAGAGACGTCGATAGATTGTGCAATTCATCTTTGTCAGTAGTGGTGCTGTCAGATATTCAGCTCGCAGTACCAACAAACAGAACACGGGATAGGAACATTTTTACCCGCATGAGGAAGTACACATATTTGGCGACGGAAAAAAAGAAAACAAATACCCCACTCCTCCCGTGCAGTCTGAAAACAAAACAAAAACAAAACAAACAAAAAGAAAAGCAGCAAACTTACAAAGATATGGTGTTTCAAAGTTTGTTACCATAAAGTATCATCTAGATTTTTAACGCAGACTGTTCGGAATAATGGACATCATGTTCGTCCAAGGGATACAAGTAAAGGAGTTCTACTAGATTACGGAAATGTCCAGGTACATGAAATGTGCAAATATACAAAGTTGGTGAAAATAAAATAAACAGAATAGTGAAATGAGAACAAGTACATGTGATGGTAATGTTACAAAGAACCGCATAACGACATCACTACCCAGTTCTAGTGTTATTTGTAATCTACCCAATGCCGAGCGCACATTCTGCAGAATATCATCACTCAAAAAAGGCCTTGATTTATGATCAAGTCGTCTATATGCTGGATAGATGTGGATAGAAATGTGACAGATTTAATCTTATTGGGGTTTGAAATCAAACGAAACAAAGAAAAACAAAAAACAAACTCAAGTAAACAAACAAACGCATGCACACGCTGACTATTAAAGGGAGATAACTGTATAATCTAAACATCTATGTTTTATTCCAGAGCCTTGCATATTATCTCCCCTGCATAAGAATTCACGATAAGTCGAGATACACCAGTTTAGTGTGGGTTAAACGTCGTTAGTATTTACGTTAATGTTGGTTCTCAGACTAATGGATGTTTCTCCAACAAAATAATTACGGTCATCATTTGGATTAAAGTACAAAAGCGGGCTGAATGCATCCATCGTGTCGACAGGTAATACCATACACCGTGTTTAGAGTAGTGTTTTAATTAAATTGTCAACTGGCATTGAGTCTTAAACGACAAGACTGGCCATTGAAGTCGAGGATACTTTCCTTTGGGATTTAAAAAAATAAACAAAAATAAACAAAAATCCGATTATTACAGCAGCGGAACTATTTATTGCAATACGGCTTTATTGATCGGCTGATGGATTGATTTGTGTTTGACGCCATGCTAGGGATATATTTAACGTATATAACGGTGGTGTACTAAAGCAATAAAGCCAGGGGCGGCGGAACCCGGTGGGGGGGGGGGGGGCGGGGCGTGCCCGCCCCTCCCCAAATAATAAAAACAAGAGGGCCAAGGGTATGTCTGCCCCCCCCTCTCTCCCCAATAATTTCGAAACTTTATAACCGTTTTCGTTCGGCATAACCTAGTTTTTCATTGTTGAGTTGAAATATACTTGGTCGGTACTCCTGGAACTTTAAAATACAAATTTATCTTCTGTAAATAAGCTAAAAATGCTTTGCTATTTATTCTTTTACAGTAGCGGTATGCTGAGATGTATGGTTCTCAGAAAAATCATATCAAAAAAGTTTTCGAAAAACTAAAAAGCCTCCAAAATTGCACCGATATAAATCAAATTCTTTGGTCGTAATTATTTATATCAATGCTAGCACTTTATCACGTAATAGAAATGTAGAATGCATGCACATCCTTGTCCAATCAGAGTGACGGGTGTGACACTACCGTTAAACTACACTGAAAATACTTGTGTTACACGTGTGTCTCCTTTTTCTCTATTAAAACTGCACCAATTAAGATCGTTCATTTCATTGCCAAAATTAGCTAAGATTGCCTGAACGGCGGTTTCATCGTTCTCGGAGCTTTCGGGACCTAGGCGGCCCCTGGACCCTCATTTGGTTAAGTGACAAAGTCGTTTTTGTGCCCCTAAAATTGTTCCGATGCCCTCTGCGACAATGTACATGTAGGAATTCGAAGCTTCCGGGGCCTAGGCGGCCCCTGGACCCTCTCAAATAGTTGCTTGGGATAGTTGGCTCCCCCAATATTCAAAACGTTCCGTCGCGCCTGAATAAAGTGACAGTAGCACATCCACAAAATGTGAAGTCGTCCGCTCTGTTTGAAAATTATTGTTCTTCCAGTGCTGAGTAAATTGACTGATTCTTTAGAACCGCGCTCAATGGTATTTCGCTTACATTACGTTGGTGATCTTCCATAAAGTGACTAAGAATTATAACCTCAAAATGAAGTGTTATATATGTCTCTGTTGGCGAATTAATGTTCCTTCAAAGCTTACATGCACAGCATAAGTATAATTTAGCCATACTTCCCTTAGCCAGAGGACACCTTTATATTTACACTCCGAATATAGAACCTGTATTTAGCGACACAGTTTCAATTTGATTACGCCCTCTGGCTAAGGGAAGTTTGTTTGAAGAATAGCAATTCTTTCTTAACTTAGCATTGGAGGAAAATTACCTTTCCAGCATTATGAAAACATTGCGATTCTTAGTTGTGCTAGTGTCAGTTATTGTTAGGATACAACGCCGTCATGTAAGTGAAATACGGCGTAAAACACCAGTCACTCAATCCATCAGCTGGATAACCAGGTGATGACCACCTAGAGAATATCCTAGCACTACATACTGTCCAAGAATATAGGTTAGAAAGAAGATAAAGCCGTTATCTATAGGTGACAGCTCTCATTAACCACAGTTAACGATTGAGAAAATTTAGTTTACTTTTAACTATGGTCAAAAAAGGTACGAAGATTTAGCTGGCTTGTTTGACACGGGAGGCTTTACAGTTTTCAATTCGAACACCGCTCCCATTACCCTCTCCTCCACCCAAACCCCACTCGCTCCCATCCCACCCCAAAAGACAAAGACATCACAACACAGATCTGCTTTCTGCTGCTCGTTTTCTCCGAAAGCATCAGAGTTACAATATTCAACCTCCCGACTACCAGCTCAATAAATATATACAAATTACCTCTATTAATCTACGACTAAGACATTATTGTCATTTCCACTAAGCAGTTTAGGATAGAATACAAAAAGTAAAAACTCCGAAGAACGACAAAAAGACATGTCTATGGGTGCTCAATTATTTTTTTTACGTTTTACCCTTTAACGCATGTATATTTTCTGTCTCCGGGAGTTTATCTAGAACGTAAGAAGATTCATCAATTTTAACTAATCTACATCCCTTTGCCAGTGTGTGCAAATGTAAAACAATGTTATGTAAATTTGTTTTTTTTTTAAACTTCTGAAAAAATGTACTTCTTTCACGCCGTGAATGTAAACAAAACTATTTTTTACCTAAACATGTAGTGCCACAAAAACTTAATTCTGTTTTTAAGTATGTCTTATGTTGTGCTATTAATGTTACAACACGCAAAAATTGAGTTAACATAATGAAATCTTAACTTTTTATAAATATATCTGTAAATTGATTTTTTGCGACTCCATTCGATTGAATGATGAACGCCATTGCCAAGCATGTCCCTATTACTATGTCTACTACCTGCGTATTTTTAAATACCCAGTGACAATACAGATATAAACGAAATCTGAATGACTTTGATTTCTAAGTGTTTAGATGAAGTGTACAAAAACTCACTGTTTTGGTACAAAACTTTGCTGTCGAATAGGTCCCAGCTGTTGCAATGAAAGCAGAGGAAACAGCTAAAATGTGTTTCAAACAAAACCGAAAGCGGTAACTAAAGTTTGCGATTAACATTGGGAATCTTCTAATTAACATATATTGATCGGGTTTTCTGTCGTGGAAGGTGACAAATACCTCAACGCTAATAATTTGAAAGTTAAAAAACTAATCTTTTGACCGTTTAACGGTTGGACCATCTTGAAAATTGTAAATATTTCGGTTTTGTTAAACCCTGTTTAGCCGTTACGTCTAGTTATGATCACTATATATAGTTGTTACCATTACCGCCAGGATAATAAAGACAATGATTTAACACGAGACGGAAGACTATAGAAATTACATTTACTTTGACTAAATGTTCATCTAGACAGCCCTATATTCAATCGTAAAAACCAAGGGACTCAAGGGTGAGTCACACCACCACATATAAAGTTGACTAATTGGATCGTCGGTATATTGGCTGTGCCTATTACTGTTAGGCCATATTTGATCAGGCAATGTAGGAAATTCATTAGGAATCACATCAATCGAGAAGATTTCTCCTCTCTTTAGTATCAATAAGTAGTAAGTATCGAATCATTTACTGTCTCAACTGTATATTTATTGATGTTGTGTCATATATAAAATTGTTTGCTCATCTTGTTGAAGTTAGATTATATGTTGATACAGAACTGTGGTGTGTCAGATTGTATTTATATGATAAAGATACCGATAACGGTTTAATTCCCCAAGGGGTCTATTAGAGGTAATACTTATTTATCAAAAGGACAGTTTAGAAGAAGTGTCTCCCCAAATTTAATAAAGATGAACCGTGGTGAATTCGGAACAAAGTCCAGAGCAGCCAGGTGTAGATAGACCTACCATGCACAATCAATTTAGATTAAATCTTTGTTAAAATTTCATGATTTATGAAGAAATATGACTTTCCCTGTCAGATAAATACCGGAATTAACTTTGCTTTTCGTCCAGTAAGTCTCAGTGGAGATATGTTGTGATTAATACAGCCATTAGTATCGAAGTTCTGTATCTAGAGACAAACCAGACTTCTCATAATCTAATAGTATTTGGCTTTAATCTTCATTTGCTGACAATGTTCAATATCACTGTAATGGTTATGCAGAGCTGTTAATATTTAGCATCAATTCTCGAACTTTCCCAATCATATGCTTGAAAATAAACAACTGGCTGTCACATAGTCAATGATAATCTTCTGCGCAGGAGGTACGTTTCGTTTCGTCGCCGTGCTCTCAGCATACCAAATGAGTCTATCGTAGCGATTGAGTCAATGTTATATACAAAGTAAATATTGACCCGTCCGTGAATAGAATCCACGCCACTCGAGTATCGTGGATTTGACACCGGCACTGGTTTCAGCCCTCAAAACAAGAATCTGCTCAACCAAGAAAGTACTTTCCCAAAAATAACACAATTGTGGATCTTTTTTTGGCTCGACTAAGACTAAATTAACCATCCCTTACATCTTCTTTCAACTAGGGTTTTGTCGTTTTAAAATAAAGGTTGTCATGCATGATCGAGGATGATATGAGTGTTTTTTATAATGGGGTGTAACGCCTACTGAGCGAAGATAAAAATGTCCGTTGATACACCTTTACTTTTCTCAAGTATTTCAAACTTTAATAACAATAGATTCAGGGATTCGGTCGATGCAATTAACATTCTTAATGTTATTTGTGACCATATATGAAAATCATGTAAAAAAAGTTTAAAAATACAATTCAATTATAGGTATAAACATGGGACTCTTAAAATGGCTGGTTTATTCAACCAAATAACAGCAACTGTAATTTAGCAGTTACTACAGTTAATTTAACGTATAGTTAATTTGTTTTAAAGAAACTAATGATAAATTACATAAACGCAAATGATAACCTGTAGTAGCTTATTTGTCTATAGAAGGGATATAATTCATTTTTGTCCAATATTTATATGAGACAAACCCGCTAAGTTGTGGCGCAAATCATTCAATTGAATGGAGTCGCCAATAAACTAAATTATGTATGTATGTACATAAACGCAAATAATATCAATAAATATTTCCCCGAGTAGACTATTTCAGTCTTTCAGCTGCAGGACAACATTAGCGAGTTGTGTCTTCGTTTCTGATACCAATATGTTTCCTGATTACTTGTTCACATGCTGCTTCTGATTAAATTAACTGGTTGGTTTATTGGGAATTCGGGGAGTGATTAAGGTTATTTCACTCATCGGAGAGGCGTGCCGCCGTATGGGTGAATGAACACCCTACACGCTACTGGTGACAAGCAGTGGCAATACAATGCAAAGACTCTATAACAGATCGGCTCATCTTGGCCCCTCAGCTCTTAGAGCGCCAGTGCAACAGGATGCCCACCTGCTTCTGTTTTCTTTGAATGAATGAATTTGAATCTGAGAAAGTTGATAGTGATCTGCGGGTGTAACGGCGACACCGTCTATGCTTTCAGGTCACCGCCTTGTAAGTGATCTTTCTTGGCGGAAATAACTACCTGATTGTTTATGTTGTTGATTGAGTATTTCTTGACGCTCGTAGTTTCAAACAGTTGTGTGCATTGCCGAGTTCACTTTACGTTTTTTCCACAGAAATATATACATAAATATATTGATTCCCGGTGGAGGCAAGCAAATTTTTCTCTCTTCATTTATTCAAAAATATATATATAAAAAGAAAACAAACAAACGACCAAAATAAATAAGGAATCAGAAAAAGGAATTCCAGTCACTGGCTCTACAAACCAATTCAGCCTGCAAATATGACGCCCTAGAAGTCGTGATCGATTTACTGCGTTAATGACATATTTGGAGGGTTTCTTGACTTTAAACGGTCGTCAAAGAAGATCTCGATCTGTAATGGCGCATGTTTTTTGGCAGGTGTGACGTGTAACCGCGACCCATTATGACTCAAATCAACATATTTTTCTCATGTTGTCAATTGATTTGTCTTGCCGATCAGAAACCTGTGAAATGTACATATTCTTCCACCATCTGGTCAATTTACCTGCTAGTATCTTCGCTGACTAGCCCAGTCATCTTTATCATTCACAATGCCCACCTAACTGTGCAAAGTAGTACTCAGTTACTACGTTTTTATTATGGCCTGATCCAGTAATGATGAAATTGATATTATGCCAATAAATTTTTTATGCGAAGGTTGCTAAATTGCAAAGCTGTGTTCAATTGCCATGGATGCTTCGCTACGATTTAAATGACAATGAAAAGTTATCGCAACATCTTCATTTGAGGACATTTGAGTAAAACAAGATAGAATAACAATACTAATTGATTATTGGTGTATTCGGAGAATGGGGATTTCATAGCTATCTATGTCAGACATTTCCCATTATTTGTTTCATCAGTGTAAAGTGTGTAAGCGCATAGTATATATCGCGTACATTTACAGCACATACATATACTGAAAAAGGTCTGTTTACAGTATATATATTTGAGGTAATTGATAATAATTAATAACAGTGAGCTGTAGGTACTTGGTAAGCATATATATTTTACATACTAAGGACAAAAAACTAAAACGTTTTACTCTTATTTCTGGCTGGTGTCAGATCTTTGTAGAGACAACGTACTTTTTTAGGGGTGTTAAATGAATCTTCCCTTTAAACGAATATCCCATCGGTTTGAATGAATCTTGTAACAAATCGTCTCAATGATTAAATTAATGAGTGCTATAAAAACATTCCTGATGGGTTTAAATAGAATAACAATACTAATTGCTTATTTGTGTATTCGGTGAATGGGGATTTCATAGCCTATCTATTTCAGACGTTTCCCATGATTTGTTTCATCAGTGTACACGGTGTAAGCGCATGGTATATAACGCATACATTTACAACACAGGATACTTGCAAAAATGTCATTTTACAATATATATATATTTGAGGTAATTGATAATAAATAATTACAGTAAACTGTAGGCACTTGGTAAGCATATATATTTTACATACTAAGGACAAAAACTAAAATGTTGTATCCTTATTTCTGGCTGGTGTCAGATCTTTGTAGAGACAATGTACTTTTTTTAGGGGTGTTAAATGAATCTTCCCAGGGGTTTTAATGAATCTTGCAACAAATCGGCTCAATGATTAAATAAATCAGTTCTATAATAAACATTCCTGATAGGTTTAATTGAACATTGCCGTGAATCTTGCCAGAAGTTTAAATGCATGTCTGCATTGGTTTGAAGGAAAATACTTCCAACCACTCTACCCATTGGTCTTATATGATGTTTCCAAGTGGTTTTATATTAGTCTTCCGAACGAATCTTCCCATTTGCCTTAAATTAATCTACCCAGTAGATTTAAATGCTTCTAACCAATATTTTCACTGGTTTTATTGAAATCTTTCACACCATTACATTTCCGTCAAACAAATGGAATATCTTTGTATACGTAAAATAAAATGAACGAAACCAATGCTAACTGTTTTGTGAATTTCCAGATTAATCTATAGAAAAGTTTGTCACCAAATCTAATAGTGGATAGAACATATTAAAGAAATGCTAACCTGATGGCTAAAACTTTATTTTAGATGGTAAGAGTTTTCGGGAAGCATTACAAGAATCAACCAACCAATGACCTAGTTTACAAGCATACATCTTCTTGCTGTGACGAACCGAGACAGCTGGACGTCCAAGCGACTTTCATTTAATTGCATTCAAACTTCCATCCATATCGTTGTAATTTTTGGTGCTGGTTGATTTGTTTATTTTTGATCGATGTTAACCGCCGTGCATAAGGTCACATCTTTTTTTTTTAAATACACAAATCCTTGCGAACTTAAGTTATATTATAATGATGGTACGATTTAATAAGTTTCCTCTATATCGCTCTATTTTTGTTATGCGTTCCAAAATTTCACACGCCTATGGTCAAAGCGTCTAGCAATTGACGTGACAAGCCCTGGCAGTTTAACGGTTGTCTGATTTCCACCTGTCTGACCGTTTTGTCTGAGTAAGTCCTCATTTACGCGGCTCTCTCCTGTATTAGCGACCCTCTATGGATCGTTTATCTCCACAGCATATGGCTGGAAGGAGTTTCCATTTCCCTTAATGCTCCCAGAATGGAGGGGCAACACGAAACAGATTTGCTGATTTAAGTGTGATATCTAATAATAGTATCCGTTTGGACAGGTCAGGACAGTATGATTGAAGCAAAGGAGAGCAGTAATCACTTTATGATTGTACTAAAGTGACTATTTTGCTGTTGTAACACATAGTCTTGATATAAGTGAGATGTTCTTAAACATGGTCTCACACACCAACCAATTAATGCATAAATTGATTACTGCTACAAAGTAATGTCATCCCTAAAACAGAATCATTATTAACTCTCTATTTTGGGGCTTTTTTTTTACCTTCATCGGTGGTGAATTAGTTTGTGTGTTTGTTGTTACGTTTAATGGTGCGGTCAGTCATGAAGGGTTATTCGCACCAAAGCAGGAAGGGGATGGGGGATTGGTGATAGTATCGTCCGATTCATATACAACAGGCTGGTATAAGCGTGACCAAGACAGACTGTGAGTAAATCCTCGACATCGGGGGATGTACATATATGACACAATAAACGGAAGAGAATAATGATTATATCATTTCGCAAGATCAAAAGACAGAGTCCGACAGCTATTGACAGATCTGAAAGACAAAAAGTATTTATGGTTTGGCTATATAGTTATAATGTGATGTTAGCTAACTATATACATATACGGATAGAAACTTTATTTACTAACAATTCATAATAAATTAAGAATTTCTGTGAAGATATGTGACGTCACAGAACGACATGTGTGCACGTTTGATTGGGCTTTAACGCGTTTTCTAAGGTTTTTTTCCATTTACAGGACGGTGTTCCAGCCCAATGGAAAAGGGAAACCACCACGTCACTGGCAACAATCAAAAATCAATCGGGGCAATTAAAGGACGCAATACAAAAGACACCCCATCGAATCGGTTTGGTGAATCCCTAACCTATATAAAGCCCGGAGGCCCATTTTAAAAACTAATTTAATGAGTAAAAACTCCAATCTGAAATCTTATTGAGTCCCCATGCTGATTGTGAGGCGACTGAGGGCCTAAGTTGTAATTTGTACCTATATCCGGCGCTGGCAACAGGAGCAAGAAGGTTTCCTCTTGGTTTTCTACCTTTTTAAGCAAGGAACTGTGTGAAATAACAATTCGTCGTCATATATGTGAAATACCCTTGAGTACGACGTTAAACACCAAACAAACATCTTATCTTACACGAGTATCAATTCTGTATTCAGGTGAAAACCGGAATGTTTGTCTCACCACGATTACAGCAGATGTAACCTGATTGACCTCTTCAAACATAAAACTCCGTAGAATGCAATAATAGGATATTAACAATACTTGGTATATATTATCCTTTTAATAATGACTTTGGCTTTTTATTCTTGCAAGTCTCCGATAACTATCAATAATATTGCATTGACAACACGGCAAATTCAAAGGACCATTTTAAAGCTTTTATGCAGCTGCTTTGTTTGTTTAAGAATAACACACAGCTATACAGTTAACATCTTTAAACATGTTCAAGACAAGTAAAATTATTGACAAACTTCTCAAAAGAAGAGTGTACAGAATTGAGCAGCAAACATATATCTATTTTTGGTTTAAAACATCAGCGAGAGACCACACTTTAATAATGAACATGTAAGTGCAATAATTATGTGAACAAACTGCCAACTCATGACTGGATCTTTTCATGCGTCTTATAAAAATAAACAAATATTGTGCATCCCTGTATCCAGCTTTCTTATATTGAAATGTCCTTCATCATTTATTTGTTCAACGGAAACGACTATCGAGCCTTCGACGAAACATAGGTGGATGTCAAACAAGATTTCCGGCGGTATCGTTTGATTTTGATACGGAATTTGATAGAACAAATTGGATTTGTCTAAAGTAGCTGTATGTTATACTAAATGAATAGTGAATTCCGTCTTACCAGACCAACTTTAATTACAACATAACTGCAATCAATCTCTCCGTTTGTTTGGTTTTCTTGTGTCCCCAGCCTCTCTGCCGGAAACTGTTCCACTCTCGTGAGCAAGACGATAAGCAGTTGACATGACAAACTCAGACAGTTTTATTGTCGTCTGATTTCCACCTCACTGACTGTTTTATCCGCATAACTTCGCGTTCACTTAACTCTCAGATTGATTCATTATTCCAGATTCCGTACCAAACAAACTATTGCTGGGTTATTTGAATCAGGGATGTTTATGTCAATTATAGATACTCCGTTTTTGAGGATCTTATACAAACGCTCATCGGAAAGTTGTAAAAATGAGAAATTTGAAGTTTAAGTGGAGCACGTCGAATCACATGACGTATTCGAGTTTGTGGCGCTTTTATTCATCAGTGCCTGCGACCGAGGTTCAGTCGTTTACGTTTTGGACTACTGATCATACTTCCGTGATTTTTGTGTTGCCCTACACGAATTACTCAGTATTTAAGTAGGGCTTAGTCAGAAGATGACAAATCTTCGTCTTACAATTAAAATACTCTCTATAATCACGATGACACCCAAACAAACAAACGAATGAAAAAACAAACGTTTTGTCTGATATTCACCATCTAATGAATAGTATTACTATTACCAACGCTGTTATAGTTAAGCGTGATAATAAATAAAATGAAGATGTTATAGACTAAAATGTTGATGTTGGTATCAAAAGATGATATTATTGTTACTCACAACTTCATAAACACGCCACATCGGACAGGTCTTCAGACACAAACCGAATATTATTTTTACTTTGGTCAGACAACCTTTCATTGTTAGACGATTTGGCATACCGGACCATCACGGTGAAGATTGGATCGTATGTTTCTCCGGCTTTACTCAAACCAGTAATCCCTTGTCATCTCTTTAAAACACATACCCCAACATGAACAGTAAACCGGGTATCATCGTCAATGACGAATACTTCGCATTTCTGTGTTTCGTTGACTGGAAATGTCTGGTGAGTCAATCTATATATGTAATCAATGACCTTGCTATTCATAGTGTTATTTTTTGTGTTAATTGAACGGTAAATACCATCCTTGTCGTCACTGGCAAAACTCAAAGACAAGCCAGGACAATTAAATGAAGAAACACAAGACAACACAAACCAGTCGGCTTCGTGCTGTCCCTTTGATCTGAGAGCAGCTAGGCAACAGGAACAGGAAGGTTTGCTACCAGGTTTCCGTCTATATAAGCAAGGAACAGTGCTAAATTGCCAATCTGTCGTGATATAAGTGAAATAACTGATTACGACGTTAATCCCCAATGAAACAGACAATCATCTTACCTTACACGATAAACATTTCTCAGGTGAAAACCGGAATGTTTGTCTCACCGCGAATACAGCAGATGTAACCGGATTGATCTCTTTAAACATACAGCTATGTAGAATTCAACAATAAGATATTAATAATGCTTTGCATATATTATCCCATTAATAATGACATTGGCTTTTTATTCTTGCAGGTCTCCGATTACTGTCTTCTTGATACAATTACATAGTGGAGCAATGCGGCAAATTCGAAGGAATATTTCCAAGCTTTATGCTAGTGAATCTACAAGCTGCTGTTTAAGTTATGAATTACAAACAGAAAACACTAAAGATGTTCAGGACAAGCAAAACTATTTATAAACTACTCAAAAGAAGAGTGTACAAAATTGACCAGTAAACTAATATATATATTTTGAATAAATGAAGAGAGAAAAATTTGCTTGCCTCCACCGGGAATCGAACCCGGGACCTTGGGTTA